>JARYGA010041566.1:0-68005 GCA_030545235.1 Helianthus tuberosus
TATGGTCTGGTTCTCCGTCTGGTCATCAACGTGTTTCTCCGAAGTTTGTAGAGCGGAGAACATGTTTTGAATGTGGGACAGTTGGGCATATTGTAAGATATTGCCCACATGTGCAAAAGCTGAAGTAAAAAACGAGTGCTCCCCAAGAAATCGATTACCGAAAACGATCAGTTTCCCCGAAACAAGACCCACGTGTCTTGAAAGAAAGGGAAAAGAAGTTAAAGCAAAAGAATCAAAAGGTAATTGAAAAGGCCTTAAAATCAGAGGTCAAAGAAGAAAAACCTGTACAAGCAAAATCTGAAACTGTAAAACCAGTAAATGCTAAAACGATGAATTCAAATACTGGTAAAGGACAAACAGCTTGGAAGCAAAAGCAGGTAATTCAATCAGGGGGAGCACCACAGGTTCTTTTTCCTAATCATCAAGTGATTGAAATCACTTTCCTTGATGATCAAGGATGACCCAAGTCCACAAAGGCTTGGGTCCCCCTCTCCAACTAATCTCTGAGTGAGTGTGTAGGATATTCCAGGAGGAACTTTCGATAGTCGTAAGATTGTTGACAGTGGAGCGTCCATGCACAAGATTGGCGACACCAGACTCTGAAACATCATTATATCTAGGAGTTGTTGCCTTTGATGGAGAGAAAAGGAAAAGATAAGAAGACAAACATTCCGATGAAGGAATGATGGTGAACGAATGTGGTTGAATGAAGTTGAAAAATTTCGACCAGATGAAAAATGTGCCAAAATTTGGTTGTTATGGTTTTTGATCGGGTCCTCAAGAAAGATTCCAATGAAAAGTACGCGACTGCAGCACGTCTGAAGCTTTTTGAAGATTCATGGATTTTTCTTCCACAAGAAGTTCAAAGTCCACAAGGTGAACGTGCAGTGTACATTTCTTCACGGTGTGTTTGAAGAAAATGTGGTTGTTGAACAAACCAACCGGGTGTGCGGATGCCTTGGCGTGGATTGAACAACCGCACACTACTTCTGAAAGAGAAAGACAAAGACCTTCGCTGGTGCAATGTGGAAGACCAGCCGGACCCAAAGGTTTATGATCTTGTTGCTGTCAACAGATTTCTCAGTAGCTACAAAAATCGTCTTTGAAATCCACACCGGGTGGATATTCAGTTTGGGAGAGCACTCAGATTTCTTGCAATGCACGATGCAGTTGCAGGATACGGTTTTAAATTTCTAATCTCTCCTATACTTGTTGATATTTAAGCTGCTTTGTGAATTATTATCTCGTTCAGCACTCTTTGGCCAGACAATGCTGTCATGGTCCGCACCGCTTACCGACATGCCAACTGATTTTTCCAAAATTCGCTAAATCATTTCTGATTAAAACTTAATTTTGGTAAACGGCATTGAGGTAAAACATAAGTTAACCAACATCGGAAAATCATTTTTGTAAATATCTTTGTGTTTTAAATTTTGTCTTAGTTTGTTGATTTTAGGGGGAGTAAATCCAATATTTGAAAATCCAAAAACATTGAAAAATTTCAAAAACACAAAAACAATAGAAAAGCAAAAATGAGTTTCCTGGCGAGCAAAAGAGAAAATGATAGTACATCAGTGGTCTGTCTAAACCTCTTTAAACCTAAACTGAAAAATGATAAGCAGCTCTATATAAGATGTATCGGTAGGCTCACAATCATTTTAAAGTGTGCAGGGTGATATAAACTTAAATCGACTGAAGACCAGGTGGGAACCGTTCATTGGCATATGGTCTTAGTACCGAAATTTCGTTTGAGAGATTGCCGAGGTTCTGAGATATTCGGTCTTTATGCTGCTTATCATCTGGGTATCATGGTTGTATCTTTTACCAAAATAACGGGGACGCAAGTCTAGATCTTCCATGATACCATACATACGTGTACATATTGCATACGACCTCAATAAGTGATCAACAATCACATGTCCCTCAAAATAAGTGATAAAATATCACATTCATCCGGGAGTCAAGTTCGTCTCTCTGCTGTACGAAAGTACTGACCTGTTCACGGACTTGCTCTTGTGCCCTCATGCATCGAAAATCAAGTTCCTCATCAATAAGTGATTCTATCACATAGGGCTTGTTTTCAATCAAAATAAGTGAGTTTCTCACATCATATACGGTCAAACAGATGATAATCGGTATACTCACCGGTAAGATGAACCCTCGTGCATACCTTGATACGGGAATGTGTCGTGATGTGGATGAACACCGGTCGGTAAGTATAAATCATACCTTAACGTATCCCCGCGCCATGATTACATCTGATAAGTTGAGCTTAAGTGGACAACAATACCGATAATTGTTATAGGATGCTTATCTTAATGTTAACTAAAAGAACAACAAGAGCGTTTTGGCATGACCGTACACTGATATGATTCTCTTACCCTCGAAACTCACAAAAAGAATGTCTGTAAATATTTATTTAATGCTTTCAGTTTCTGCATCTTAGTATATATTTATTTATTGCTTTCTGTCTTTACATTTGAAATATTCAAAAATTCCAAAAAGATTTTATTTCTATTTTATTTTCGATCGTACGATGTTGGAGCTCGAGTCTTCGTTACCTGAAACCTGAACGAAAACCAAAACGACTAAATCTTCATAATCGGTCGAAATTTGCAAGTTTTGAAAGTTAAAATCTAAAATTGATAAAAATTTGTTAAACTTTCAAACTGTCGGACGGTGTTTGGTTGAACAATGGTCACATGTGTGTCGTTTGTTTATGATATTCCAGGCAGTTGTTCTCATTACGCGTTTAGATTTCTTGCATGTGCAGATTCTAAAGGCAAGGAGAACATGGTCGATGACAAGCTTCGGAATGAAGACACGACGTGAAGGCACTCAAGTGATGAAGATGATCGAGTTCCCGCTGACCATCATCAACACCACAAGGATCTCAATTCATAAAGAACAAGTATTTCACGAGCATAACTCAAGGGGGAGCTTATGTTAAGGGGGAGTTTGTCAACACACTTCCTACATGAAACGGGGAGTTTGTTGGTACACTTTCTGCTTTCAAGACGTGAAGACTTAAAAGATCCTCCGACATTGAAGACTTGAAAGGACGTCAAAGACTTGAAGACACGAAAATCGAGACAAAGCTACAGCCAAGGGGGAGTTTGTTGGTGCACTTGTGTCTGTACTTTGTCTGTATTTCGTCATGATACAAAACGATGTCTTTAATGTAAGGTTGATGTAAGTTTGACCAAGTCAACCATCCTCCTGGTTTGACTTGACCAAACAGTTAGAACATTGGTTGAAAGATGTTTGGGTCGAAGGATGTGTCATCGAAGGATAGTTTAGATCCTTCGATGAGCTCGAAAGATAAACCTCCGATAGATATGGATGGACCTCGAAGGATATCATCCTTCGAGGTATATGTGGATCCTTCGAGCTGTTTCAGATCGACAGATGATCTTACGATCAGTCTGTCTGATCCTTCGACCAGACATGCTGTGTCGGGTATAAATATCCATGTAATGTGTTCACTTCTGAGAAGAAGACAAGTGAGAGCACACACACACACGAGAGAACTTTGAGAGTTTACAGAATACATCTGTAAACATTGAGCTTGTAACTGATCTTTTCATACGTATTAATACAGAGGTGTTAATCGGTGAATCTTGCGTGTCGTGCATTGTCGTCTTCGATCTCGGTTTGCATGCTAGCTTGGATTCCGCACTAGCTAGTGTGTTAAGCATAACAAGGAATAGGTTTGACCTCAACCTCCGAGGGACCTACACTTTGAAATGAGGTTAACGGGGCTTAAACATGTCAAATATGCATCAAAATACAAGTTTTTCAAGTGCATGAACCATTTTTACAATTCTGCCAAACTAGGCTCTGGCGGGCCGCGTAAGATGAAGAGCAATCTTACGCGGGGCGCGATAGACCTGCAGACAGATTCATTGCATTTGGTCCAATTCAGCCAATTTGATGGTTTTCAACACTTGTTTTGGATACCATCTGCTTGTTTATCATGTTCCCATGGTTTCAAAAACCATTTGCCCACATGGATGGCCAAGATTGATCCCTCTTTAGCAAGAAATGATCCTAACGGTTTACTGAAAACTATAAATACCCATGCCCTCATTCCATTTTCTGCACCCTTGATCTGATTAATGCTCTAAGTTGAAGCCTTTGCTTCATACCTGAGTGTTATAGATCAAGTTCTCCCTAGCTTGGACCCTTTGTAAGCTTCTTTCGTTCTTTTATTGCTTTCCAAGCATGAAAGTCAAACAGTGTTTGACTTTCTGCTTTGACCAGTCTTTGGTCAACACAAAGTTCGTTTGAACTTTGAAACGTGAGCGTAATCACGATGGTTATAGTCCCTTGTGACTACCTACTGATTACCATGTTGACTAGGCGTATTGACGAGTCGTAGTTTCGGTCAAAATACGTATTTATGCGTATTTTGCAACCAAACTACTCTTGGGTATCAAAACACTTTGTTTTGATATCAAAACCTGTTTTCTAACTTTGTTAAACATGTTTTAACATGTTTAGCTCGTCACTTTTAGTTTAGTGCTTGTTTAGAGTCGTAAGTCAAGCGGTCTAAACCACCGCTTAGACTTTCGAACTCGACCCATTTGATCGATCATTAGGATCTGACCAAGCATGTTTAGTGACCATAGTTGCATAGGGAATAACCTTCCGAGGTTATACCTTATGGTCACATAGTTTAAGTAGTTGTATTATAGGTAGTTTATATGCCTTAGGTAAATGACCAAAATGCCCTTTTCATGCATAATTGGATTTTAGGCATATAATACTTGTCATAGGACAAGTTAGACGTCTCGAACCCGCGTTTGCGAGAACGACGCATTAAAGTGGCGTAAGCTACCTTAATGGGTCGTAACGGGTCGAAAGCACTTAGGTTAGGTTCCGATCTAGAATGTAGGCTTTGTTACACAATATCACATGAGTTCGAATACTCATTTGGTTTATGAAACCTCATTCTATCCGATCTTCCAATTTAGGTGTCGATTATTTGACTAGTGATTCGATTACTTGTTGCTGCTTGAGTTTCCTTGGTTTGCTTGAGTTTGTTGAGTTCTTTAGATTGAGGATACTTTGCACTTCAATGTGAGTACATAGTTCCCCTATTTTACTGTTTTCAATTGTTTTGGGGTGATTCATATGTGTTAAACGATTTCGAAGTGTTAACGATGATTTCAAAAACAAATAATATGGTTTATATTAAACAAATAACGATTTTCGATAATGTGAACGAACTTGTTGGACGTTGTTACATAACGAATAATATTCATTAATTTTGGCCGAACTGACCAGTATTAGGTTATGGTACCATAGTATCTGACAAATCCCGTTATCAGACTGCACCCATGGTTATGTGTGGGGGTTATGTGGGTAACGACCGAATCTGTGATTGTTAACTTACCCTTTGGTGGTTTGTTAATACGAGTTTAACGATGGACGAGTTACGAAGGTTTGGATGTTATTAGCGAGACGACCAAAAGTAGTTTTGACAATTAAAACAAGAACAATTTTTGGGGCGAGTTAAACGATTTGAAACGATTTAAACGAGATTAAAGATTTGAACAAACAATTGGTTTTGGGTTGTGATTATATAATGGGACGGGTGTAACATGATAAAAGCATGGTAGATACGTCGCTGGTACTTCTTATATATAAGTGATTTTATCATATTATATTTTGTGTTATTATTTAGTTCACTTGGATAAACGATTTTGAAACGATGTCACATAGCGATGTTTTCTAAAGGATATAAACCATACGAGTTCTGTCACGAGAACGATTTACAAATTTGGTTTACTGAAACAAATGTTTTGGGTTAAGAATCATGGCTGCGATATTTTATAAACTATAACCAACCTGATTTGAGTTGGCTAGTTATGTTGCAATACACTTTTCAAAACGAGGTTTGTAACTTTTGACTCTTGTTGTCTAAAAAGGTACTGCAACATATAAACGAGCCATGAATCCGATACTCTCATAAAACCTATGTGCTCGCCAGCAATTTCTTTGCTGACTTTGTTTTTACATATGTTTCAGGTGGTGTTGCATGATGTTGATTTGCTAGGATGCATGTTCACATAGGATCTGGACGAGGCCTTAGTGACATAATAATAATGATAGACGATGTGTAACTAGTTTGTTTTGGTTTAAGACAATGTAAATTACTTAATGAATCAATAAAAGGAAACTTTTGAATCCATGGTTGTCAAACGATGATTCTGCCACTCCACTCCCCGACGTTTCCGCCGCGGTTTCGTTGTTTTGACGCGGTCGGGGTGTGACAACTACGAGTTCCTTGTGATGTCGTTCGGATTAACCAACACCCTAACAGTATTTATGGATCTAATGAATCGTGTATGCAAGCCATATATCGATAAATTTGTGATCGTATTTATCGACGATATCCTGATTTATTCACGGACGAAGGAAGAGCATGAGCAACATCTCAGAGCCATTCTGGAAGTACTAAAGAAGGAGAAGCTCTACACAAAGTTCTCAAAGTGCGAATTTTGGATTCGCGAGGTACAGTTCCATGGTCATGTGGTAAACGAGAATGGTATTCATGTGGATCCCACAAAGATTGAAGCGATAATGAACTGGGAAACTCCCAAGACACCGACTGAGATTCGACAGTTTTTGGGATTAGCAAGCTATTACCGCAGGTTCATCGAGAATTTCTCCAAGATAGCTCAACCGCTAACTTCGCTTACTCAGAAAGACAAGAAGTACGACTGGGGAGACAAGCAAGAAGAAGCCTTTCAATTGTTTAAGAACAAGCTATGCGATGCACCGATACTATCCCTACCCGAAGGCACGGAAGACTTCATGGTGTATTGTGATGCTTCTCATCAGGGATTGGGTTGCGTGCTAGTGCAACGCCAAAAAGTCATCGCTTATGCTTCACGCCAGTTGAAAGTACATGAGAAGAATTATACCACTCACGTCCTGGAGCTAGGCGCAGTGGTATTTTCCTTGAAGATTTGGCGACATTATTTGTATGGTACTCGATGTACCATCTTCACAGATCACAAGAGTCTACAGCACATATTTGATCAAAAAGAGCTTAATATGCATCAGCGACGATGGGTTGAGTTGCTGAATGATTACGACTCAGAATATCCATGGATATGCTGCATCAGGGAGAACTCCTATTATGGCTTCTAATAATGAAATTCTAACTTTGTTTGGTAGTATACTGGATCAGATGAAGCAACAGCAGGAGACCAACCAAATGCTGATAAGGGAGATACACATCCTAAAATCTAACTCAAACAGGCCTGCTGAGGATACTGTTACTCCCTTGCAGCCCAGAGCATTGAACTTCAGTTAGGCAGTATATACTGAGGATAACCGGGGCAATATTGTACCAAGCCATTCTCAGAGTCATACTCCTGAGATACCTTCATCAGTCAGGGTATCAACTGTGAGGGGCTCAGAATATGCTCCAGGATATGGACAGAATCATCAAACTGGTAACGTGACTAATAATATTAATACTCCTGCTACTAACAATTTTGGATCTTTGCAGGATACATGTGTGACGTCAACACTCTCAAGGGAGCTTCAGAAGTTAAAGGATATGATATCCAGTGTACCTAGGGTTGTTTAGCCCATTCCGGAAGTATCCCAGGATAGTCACATGATATCCCGGTTTACATATCCTATATGTGATGCTGAAATTCCAAAAAGATTTCAAACTCCCAATATGAAGCTTTATGATGGAACCACGGATCCTGAGGAACATATTGCTCAATATAGGGAGAGAATGGAGATTAACCCTATTCCACCAAAGCTTAAGGAAGCATGCCTTTGCAAGGGCTTCGGCTCTACTCTAACAGGATCAGCCTTGAAGTGGCTCTTAAATGTTCCACCTCATTCAATTACATCATTTTCTCATTTGGTTAATTTGTTTAACAGTCAATTTTCTTGCAGTAGAAGTTTTGAAAAACTAACCATTGATCTCTACAGGATAACACAGGGACCTCAGGAATCCCTAAGGGATTATGTGAACAAATTCAGCAGGGAATCCTTGGATATCCCACACCTTGATGTTGCTACAGCAGTCCAAGCATTCAAGATGGGATTGCAAAAGGATTCCCAGTTTTACCAGGATCTTGTGATGAATCCCTGTAGGAACCTGGATGAAGCTCGGAACAGGGCTTTGAGACATATCAGACTTGAAGACGATAAGAAAATGTAAGAGAGAATGAATTCATCCTCGACATACGAATCAACTAACAGGAAGTCAGAATCCTCATATAAGCCATATCGCTCTAAGCCATATAACATAAATGACAGCAAGAAAGTGAATGCCGTTGAAGATGAGGATCCTAAAGATTATCCTGAATTATCAGAATATTGCTTCTCTGATTGTGTACCCGAACTAATGTATGCCATCCAGGGTTTGGGAAATAAAGCGAGATGGCCAAGAAAGAACCAGCAAAAGGCTAATTGGAAGGATAAATCCAAATGGTGTGCTTTGCATGGAGATTTCGGACATGTGACAGAAGACTGCATGGCTCTGAGGAAGGAGATAAGCTATCTGCTGAGCAAAGGATACCTAAAAGATCTTCTAGGGAGAAAGAAGAATAAGGATCAGGATACTGAGAAGGATCCTGAACGAGCAGCATCACCTCCTGCAGATGCCAAGATAATTAACTTTATTTCAGGAGGATCCAAAATTTGTGGAACCTCCTACTCTGCAGCAGAAAGACATACAAAGGAGGCTAAAGCAGAACCGGGGGACAAGCCGACCAGAATGACAACCCTCACAACTGATAAAGTCATAACGTTTGATAATGATGATCGGGATAGCATCCAGGATCCTCATCATGATGGTTTGGTAATCACTTTGTATGTTGCTAATCATTTTGTGCGCAGGATACTGGTAGACAACGGCAGCTCTGTTAACAATATTCAGCTGGAAACACTGAAGATGATGAATATTCCCTAGATGGAAATCGCTTCAAACTCCACTGTGCTTGTAGGGTTCAGTGAAGAGGCCAAGAATACTGTGGGAGAAATAAAGCTGCCAGTATATGTTGAGGGGGTGAATTCAATGCAATGTTTCTGTGTCATGGACTCATTATCCTACGACAATATTATATTAGGCAGACTATGGATCCATGACATGAAAGTTGTCGCATCAACCTATCATCAGTGTATCAAGATTCCTACCCCTTGGGGGGTTGTCAAGGTGGAAAGCGATCAGCAAGAGGCAAAAGAATGTTATTCTCCCTCAATGAAGTCTTCAATGAAGTCTAAAGAAGGATAGCAATTAAAGATACGAACCCAAGATATCATGGAAGCCTCGTAGCAGGATGTCAAGAAAGTTATCCTGGATCAGGATAATCCGAATATCTCGGTGCTCGTAGGAACCAATATCCCTCAGGATATTGAAAATCTGCTAATTAATTTTTTGAGATGCAGAATGTCCACATGTGCATGGAAACATGAGGATGTGACAGGTATCTCTAAAGATATTATAACTCATAAGTTTGGAATTGACAGGTCTTTCAAGCCCATTCAGCAAAAAAGAAGGAAGTTTGCTCCTGAAAGAAATGCAATTATACAGGAAGAGGTTGAAAGGTTGTTGAAATCCAAGATGATTAGGGAAGTCAAATTCCCTAAGTGGCTGGCAAATGTGGTCTTGGTTCAAAAGAAGAATGGGAAATGGAGAGTTTGTGTAGATTACACAGACTTTAACAAAGCATGTCCTAAAGACCCATTTCCTTTGCCTCATATAGACTCGATGGTAGATGCAACGGCCGGTCATGAAATGCTAACCTTTATGGATGCATCCTCAGGATTCCAGCAAATCCAAATGGAACCCTCCGATCAGGAGGATACTGCTTTCATGACACCAACAGGTATTTATTGTTATACTGCCATGCCTTTCGGTTTAAAGAATGCAGGTGCAACGTACCAGAGACTGGTAAATATGATTTTAAAGACAAACTGGGGGACACCATGGAAGTATACATCGATTATACGGTGGTAAAGTCAAAGAAGGTCGAGGATCATCTCCGGGATATTGAAGGAGCATTTGATATCCTGAACCAGTACAATATGAAACTAAATCCTGCCAAGTGCCATTTTGGAGTGGGTGCAGGAAAGTTTGTAGGATATATGGTGACTAAAAGGGGGATAGAAGCAAGCCCGGAACAGATCAAAGCTATTCTGGATATCAAGTCACCATCTAAAATGAAAGATGTGCAAAGGTTAACAGGACGAGTAGCAGCATTGAACAGGTTTATATCAAGATCCTTAGAGAAATGCAAGGAATTCTACGATATCCTGAAGAAGAAGAATAAGAAATTCAAATGGGGGGGAAAAGCATGAAGCAGCCCTACAAGAATTAAAGCAATATCTTTCAACTGCACCTTTATTGATGAAGCCCGAGGATGGTGAACCGTTATCCCTGTATCTTGCAGTGTCAGGAAATGCTATAAGTGTTGTTCTGGTAAAGGATCATGAAGGTAAGCAGTATCCTGTCTATTATGTTAGTAAAAGTTTACTAGATGCTGAAACTAGATATTCACACTTAGAAAAATTAATATTAGCCCTAGTTATGGCATCAACTAAGCTTAGACATTATTTTGAGACACATAGGATTCATGTTAAAACTAATTATCCTGTTAAAAATATTCTTAGGAAACCTGAGATGTCGGGTAGAATGGCTAAATGGTCAGTAAAGTTAAGTGCCTATGATCTAGTATATGAACCTATAAATGATATAAAGTCTCAGGCTCTAGCAGACTTTGTGGCTGATTTCAGTAGTGATATTCAAAATGAAGTAGACCTAGAAGTACAACAACTAGGAGAAACCTTAGAATCCTGGACACTATATACTGATGGTGCATCTAATGTCAGAGGTGTAGGATTAGGTGTACTACTAAAATCGCCACAGGGGGACATATTACCCCAGGCTATTAGGTGTGAAATTCCTGCCACCAATAATGAAGCAGAGTATGAAGCTTTGATTGTAGGATTAGAATTGGCCAGGAATATGAATATTAAAAGTTTTCAAGTATATGTTGATTCCTTGTTGATTACTAACCATTTCAATGGGTCCTATGCAGTGAAAGGTTCATCGAGTATCTTGAAATTCTCAAAAATTTAGCAGGATATTTTGATGTTTTTACACTTGAACTGGTACCAAGGGAGGATAATGCCGAGGCAGATGCTTTGGCAAATTTGGGATCATCAGTCAGGATACCGGAAGGAACCCAAATACCAATACTACATATCCTGTATCCTGTGATGAAACACATCAAGTCTCAGGATAAGGAAGTAGCAAGTATCCAGGATCCTGATGATGGGTATCCTGAATCATGGACGGTTCCTGTGACAACTGTGTTCTGTAATCATCGTACAATGTCAAACAATGTTGGTTATCAATAAAGCAATGAGATTTGGTGTTATCATATGTGTTTTGGTTTTATTATGTGTGTCTTTATGTTTAAGGATTTTTCAATTTGATTCGAGTCCGATTTCAAGCTTTAAATCGCTTTCTGGAAGGTTATACGCAAACTGGAGCGTAAACGCAGTCAGTTTAACGCGACAAACACTCCGGAATAGTGACATAGGCTTAACATACCTTAAATAACCTCCACATAACTTAGAAATAAGTTTTGGATGGTTTGGTGTGTCAAAATCAAGTTTGTTCGAACGCAGGGACTATTTGTGTCAAACTGCAAAACTATACCGATTTGTATAGTAACGAACATTCCGGAACTTGATCATAAGTTAACCATACCCTAAATATCCTTTACATAGCTTAGAAATGGGATTTGAGTGGTTCGGTATGCTAAAATAAACTTTATTGATCAATAGGGACTAAAAGCGTCAAAAAGTGCATAAGTTTGCATTTTCACGCATATCTTACGTTCTGAATATATCCGGACATCCAAAATTTTATTTAATCATTAAAATATTTTATTTTAGTGATTGGCATGATAAAATTCCATTCGTCGCTTAATTTGGATCGTTTTTGCGTTCGTTACGACTTCCGTCGTAATTTACCGAACAACGCAACCGTACGACCAAACGAGACGACATCCGAGATATTTTTGAGCACATTTTAAGTTCCCTATACTTTAACTTCATTTTAGAGCTTTTAAATGGGGTTAACGGGGCTTAAACGTGTCAAAAATGCATCGAAAACCAAGTTTTGGGGCTGCAGGGGCCTGTTCTGCCAAATTTCAAAATTTGCTGACCTGCAGGGTCCTTACGGATCCGACCAAACATGTTTAGTGACCATAGTTGCATAGGTAATAACCTTCTGAGTTTATACCTTATGGTCACTTAGGTTTAATTAGTTATATGATAGGTAGTTTATATGCCTTAGGTAAATGACCAAAATACCCTTTTCATGCATAATTGGTAATTAAGCATATGAAACATAAACTTTTGTCACGTAACTAATTATGCAACATATTTAAACATGTATAGGCATATAATACTTGTCATAGGACTAGTTAGACGTCTCGAACGCGCTTTGCGCAAACGACGCGTTAAAGTAGCGTAAGCTACCTTAATGGGTCGCGATGGGTCGAAAGCACTTAGGTTAGCTTCCGATCTAGAATGTAGACTTTGTTAAACCATATCACATGAGTTCCAACACTCATTTGATTTACAAGACCTCATTCTATCCGATCTTCCGATTGAGGTGTCAATTTATTTACTAGTGATCCGATTACTAGGTGCTGCTTGATTTCTCTGGTTTACTTGAGTTTGTTGAAGTTCTATTGATTGAGGATACTTTGCACTTCACGTGAGTACATAGTTCCCCTATTTTACTGTTTTCAATTGTTTTGGGGTGATTCATATGTATCAAAACAATTTTCGATATTATAACGATGATTTCAAAAACGATTAAGATGGTTTATACTAAACTAATAACGATTACGATAATGTGAACGAACTTGTTGGTTGTAGTTACATAACGAATAATATTCATTAATTTTGGCCGAACCGACCAGTATTAGGTTATGTGTTGGATCGTCGTATGACCTGAATGAGTCATCCAGGAGAGTTTTAAGTTAGAATCAAAGGCGGAATCAGTGATTCTAACTTGATACAGCTTGATTTTCCCTAATTATCTTCTTATTAATGATTTCAAAGCTTTTACAGATCGTTTGACAAACTGGCAGCACCTCGGCTCTGAAATCGAAAGGTTACAAATGAATCAGCAGCTCAGCTATTTATGGAGTTGCTATTTCGTACGAAATAGATAAAGTTCATTTCGTACGAAATGAGTATTTCTCATTTCGTGCGAAATAACTTTAGCTATTTCGTGCGAAATCAGCTATAAACACTAAAAACCTGTTTTCTATCCTGCTGAGCACTGGTTTATCCTGTCTAGATACAAGACTCTTTAAAGACGAAGTTAACAGACATCTATGCACCAACAGACTCCCCCTTGGATGTTGACGAAGTCCTTGGCATCGAGTCTTCAGTCTTTAGACTTGATCTATCTTCTCACTCTGCCCAAAATGTCTGACACTGTAAGCATCCTACAATCTCTATCTTCAAACTCCCCTTTGAATGTTGATCCAGAATGTAGACTCCGCCTTTCAATATGTTGGAGCTCAAGTTCTGGTTCAATCTTTATACTTTCTTTGCCATGAGAATCTTGATTCCTGCTTCTCAAGAATATAACATTACAATCTATTCTCCTTTTTTACTACATTTGAAGTTTTTATCAGTTTTTAGAAATCTACTTCAGTATCTAGGTCCAAGTTAATGACCCTAGGCACTTAATTTGTCTACCAAGTCCAACTTAATGACCTTGGTTGACTCGAGACAAAACCAAACTGACTTTTGTTCAACATAGTTCAAAACATTTTTCTGACAATTACAAGTTTCAACTTCTTGAACTTGTTTTGACTTTTCATTTACAAGTTAAGCATATTAAGCTCCCAACTCTTCTGTCCAGCTCAGAAACTTCCTGCATCTTCTTCAAACTGCGAATCTGAAGATTAGCTTTCCACTTTGGTTTGTCGGAAAAATAAAGCAGAAATGTAAAAACTTTTTGGATTTTGAATAAAGTTTCTATACTAAAATGCTAAACAGAAAATGAAATGCAGTAAATGTAAACTATTTACAAACATATTTTTGGTAAGCGTGTTAGAGAATCATATCAGCTGTCGACAAGTCACAAGTACCATTAAGCTTTGATTTCATATTCAGAATTAAACAATTCGCTTAGATTGTCGATATACTGATCCATTTAAATTCTCACATAAATTTCAATCTGTCCAGGATACGAGTTAGATGTATTAAGAACTTAAACTCATTCATGTGTCCCACCTCTTGAATATACTCCCGTATCCAGATCCTAATATTCAGTCTTACAAGTGAGTATACCACAGATGATATCTGTAAGGGTTAAATGCGAGGGCCATGAGAGCTCAGGCTATTGCTTCCGCAAAATTAGAGAGATGATGGCTTCGACTTTAAGTGGGTCCCCTTTAGAGGATCTTTTTTACAACAGTACATGATTAGCATTTTTCAATGTTTCATCATTTTTATGCTGAGGGCGGGCTTTTATTTCAAGCAGCAGTAAAGTATTATACGGGGACTAGGCCATTGCTTCCGCATTATCAGAAGTCCCGGGATAATACCCCAGATATCACTGAGTATAAAGACCTAGTATTTCAGAAAGAGGGGTCCTTCAAATGAGATTTCAGGGGTTACCTATATATCCAAGTAGTGTTCCCCATGAAATAAGCAAGTTTAAATTTAAGTTTATATCCCGAACAAACCTACTAAAAGTGTAAAAACCTACCGGCATATCATCAGCGAGACTGCTTAACGCTTTTAAACTTTACAATTCTTTAGCATACCGCAACTGTCAAGCTGATGTACTATCATTTTCCCTTTTTACACAAACTCTTTTCCGGTTTTCTATTTTTTTTAATTTGAAATATCTCATGTTTTTGGATTTTTGAAATTTTTTTATTGTTTTTGTATTTTCTGAAAAAATATAACCTACCTCCCCCTAAATACCAAAACAAGTAAAAAATCGACAAACCATTGCAGTTTGCTTCTCAACATCATCTCCAGTGGTACCTTCATCTACGCCAAGAATCTCCTCCAACACCGATAAAAGCTTCATACCGTTCAGTTTTAAAAGATATTGAAAACGAGTTTTATCAAACGCTTTGGTATGTAAATCAGCTTTTTGTTCGTCAGTGTGGATTTTCTCAATTCGTATCAACTTCTTCTCAAAACAGTCTCGGATGAAGTGATGACGAATTTCAATGTGTTTTGTTTTAGCGTGATGAACAGGATTTTTTGTAATGTTTATAGTTGCCTCATTATCAACAAAGATAGGGGTGTTAAGAAATTGCAAACCGTAGTCTCGCATCTGTTGCTGGATCCACAAGATCAGAGAGCAGCAGCTGCTAGCAGATACATACTCGGCTTCACATGTGGATAAAGCGACAGAGGTCTGCTTCTTGCATTGCCAGGTGACCAATCGTGGTCCGAAAAACTGGCAGCCCGCTGCTGTTGACTTAGCGTTAACTTTGCAACATCCGAAATCAGAATCAGAATACCCTTCGAGCATGAAATCGCCTTCTCTTGGATACCACAACCCCAGTGATGGAGTTCCTTTCAGGTAGCGTAATATCCGTTTCACAATCACCATATGTGAAGCTCTGGGGCTTGACTGAAACCGCATTGCGAGGCAGGTTGGATACATGATATCGGGTCTTAAAGCTGTCAAGTACATCAGCGATCCGATCATGGAACGATACATCGTTTCATCTACCTTCTCTCCGGTGAGATCAGGGTTTATCCCATGGTTCGTCGCTAATGGGGTGGAAGCTGGAGTAGTCCCGGACATCCCAAATTTCTCTAAGATATCATGAACATACTTCGTCTGATGTATGAAAATTCCCTCGGGCAGTTGATCAACCTGAAGTCCCAAGAAGAATTTCATCTCACCCATCGATGACATTTCGAATTTTTGCTTCATCACTGTTTCAAAATCTTTGCACAGATTTTCATTTGTTGACCCAAATATGATGTCATCCACGTATATTTGAACTATCAGAAGATGTCCATCGACTTCTTTGGTGAAGAGAGTGGCATCCACTTTTCCACGGATGAAGCTGTTAGTAAGCAGATGTTGAGACAATGTCTCGTACCAGGCTCTCGGGGCTTGGTGTAAACCATACAGCGCTTTATCCAGTAAATAGACCTTGTCTTTGTGGATTGGATCGGTGAAGCCCGGTGGCTGTCCGACATATACCTCCTCTTTTACCTTCCCATAGAGAAACGTCGATTTAACATCTAGCTGATAAACTTTAAATCCTTTCCAAGATGCAAATGCTAGGAAGATTCTGATAGCCTCAAGTCTAGCAACAGGAGTATATATTTCGGTGAAATCTATACCCTCCTGCTGACTAAAGCCCTGGACTACGAGTCGAGCTTTGTTGCGAATAATAACTCCTCGATCATCCCTCTTGCATTTGAACACCCACTTGGTTTTTATCTTCCTTTGACCATCAGGCAAGTCTACCAATTTCCACACACCCAACTTCTGAAACTGACTCAGCTCCTCTTGCATCGCATTGACCCAAGAATCTTCAGTTAGTGCTTCCTTATAGGTTCTCGGCTCAATCTGCAAAATAAAACAACTATGTGAAAACTCTGTTTATAAAGGAGCAACTGTAGAATAAAAACAAGTAAGGCCTTGGTCAATTTGTCGTCTTGTGCGGACGCCTGATTGTAATTCTCCAATAATCAGCTCTTCTGGATGGTACGAAAGAGTTCTCGGCATCACCTCGCCTGGAACATCTACTTCACCTTCCAAATTTGTGACATTCTGATTTGCACCTTGTTCACTGACTGGAATTGTTTGACTTGAAATCTGGATCTGCTCCCCCTCAGAATCTGAATCACCATGATCAAATACAGACCTATCATCAGATTCTAGATTATCATTGACTGCCGTCTGATTTTCAAGAGTTTGCTGAATATCATCATGTTCTCCAGCATTACTAGGACCGGCTTCATCATCATTGGAAGCTCAATATTGACGTCTAAAAGGCTCAGCTAGGAATCTTTCTTGTGATTCTTCATATTCTCTTAGAATATCCAACTCGTCAAAGAAAGCTGGTTCTTCTTCTATGTTAAACGAATCCCACAGAGTATCGTAATTAAAACGCCATGAGTCGCTGGGATTCTGAGGTGGCATGGTATAACTTTGACACTCAACATTATGTGCTTCGATGATCCGCTTCAGGCTTGGAACAAAGATTCTTTTCAATGGACTTGCATAACCCACGAATATTCCTTCAATGCTCTTTGCACCAAATTTGCCATAAGGTTCTAGAACTGTACAGGGAGACCCAAACGGTTCCAGATACTTTAGGTTAGGTTTGCGGTTGTTAATCAGCTCGAAACATGTCTTGTTAAATTTCTTCACTGTAAGAACCCGGTTGAGTGTATAGCAAGCGACTGATACTGCTTCTGCCCAAAAGTTGACTGGTAATTTCGAATCAGCAAGCATCGTCCTAGCCGTTTCAATTAGTGTCTTGTTCTTTCTTTCAGCTACTCCATTTTGTTGCGGAGTGTATGGAGCACTAAATTCTTGCAATATACCTCTCTTATCACAATACTCTTCCATTTTATTGTTCTTAAACTCTGTACCGTTGTCACTTCTAATTCTTCTGATTCGGGTTTGGTACAAGTTTTCAATTTTTCTGAACAATCTCATCAAACTTTCAAACGTCTCATCCTTTGTCTTTAGAAATGATACCCACGAAAATCTCGAGTAATCGTCTGTTACTACTAGACAGTAGAGATCACCAGTTATGCTTTTGACGTTCAATTGGACCAAAAAGATCCATATGAAGTCTCTCTAACGGTCTCGAGACTGAGTTAACCTTCTTTTGAGGATGTGATTTCTTCTTTTGCTTGCCTTTAACACAACTAATGCACTCCCCCTCAAGAAGGAAACCTTTCACATGAATTCCAATTAATAAGTCGTTATGCACCAGGTGATTCATTTTTCGCAGGTGTATGTGGCCCATCTTTCGATGCCACAATTGAGATTCTTTTTCCGTTGCTCTTGACATAAAGCAGTGAGCCTGACCCGTGGTAGTAGTTACTACACTCATGTCCAACACGTACAGATTATTGACTCTAGGTGCTCTCATGATAACCCACTCTTCAGGAACAACAAATCCTGGTTTCAATATCAAACATTCCTTATCTGTAAAGTGTGTTGTATACATACGATCACAGATCTGAGAAATGCTCAGAAGATTGTTTTCAACCTCGGCGATGTAGTTTACTCTTTCAAACATGACAATACCATTAGATAAAGTTCCTTCACCAACTATTCGACCACCTTGATTGCCTGCAAATCCCACATATCCTCCATTAAATCCTCGAACATCGTACAGAAGGGTTTTCTTCCCCGTCATGTGCCGAGAAGCTCCACTATCCATAATCCAACGTGAAACGGATCTTGGAAGCTCCTGCACATATCACAAATACTTAGTTAGATTTTGATGCCACCCAAGCCTGTTTTGACTCAGGCAGCTTGACGATGAGGTGAGTTTTTGCAGTGTATAGTGGTGGAAAATTCTTGTCATTCATCTTTAAGCTCTCCTCAGACCCAATCTTAACCTCTTTGTATAAAAGGACATCAGTTTTAGGAGGTTGACCAGATGATTGGTCCTTCTTTGGTACATACTTCTTCTCAGAAGCAGTAGACTTTGGTTTCTCAAGTTTCTCATAGTGATCCAAAGGAACATTCATCTTTACCGGAGTGGTAGAGGATGATTGTTTTTCCGTCTCAGAAACCTTTGGTTTTGGAGAACTTGATTTCTTTTCAACTGATTTTGGCTTCCATGCTTGTTGAGGCGAAGCAACCCGTTTGTAAAATTTGTCAGTTTTAGTTACCACATTCTTTACGGATTCAGTTTTGAATTTGTTGTTTTCATTTTTTAAAACTTTCTTCTCAACAACCATTGGAGCTTTGCCTTTTGCATCAGCTTTCCTTTTCTGACTCTCACCAACTTCAGGCTTAGGCTTTAACTTGGTGCACTTTCGTGCAATGTGTCCAACTTTGTTGCACTTGAAGCATGTACCGGTATCAATTTCCCGACTTGTGCCTTTGGTCTGAGGTTGTGAGGCCTTTTCTTCAAAAAACTCTTCATTTGATTTTGAAAAAAAATTCAGATTCTTGCTCGGAATGAGAACTCGATCTTTTCACAAACACCTTTTTCTCAACAAACTTCTTGTTTTGAAAATTCCTTCTTTGATAATTCTTACCACCCTTATAACCACCCGACCATTTGTTTTAATTGTTGTTAGAAAAACGCGGCGGTACAACAGGTTTTTTGTAGTAAGCCTTATCTTTTTCAAAGTTTAATTGCCTTTTGGAACGTTTCAAACTTTCGATTTCCCAGACATCAAACTCAACCAATTTAAAACATTTTTCAATTTGTCAACATTCACATTTTCCAAAGGAAATTCAAGGTCCGAATACAACTTATCCGATCCCGACATCTTGTACATCACAAGATTAGGTTCTTCATTTAAGTTGTTTTTGGATGTTGATTTTGGAATATATTTGTCCAAGAAACATTCTTCATCCACAGTTGAGTCACTTTCAGTTTTCAAAACACTTTCAACCATGCTTTTAACAACTTCGGACTGAACACTGTCTTCATCGGATGATGAAGTGAATGTGACATCAATTGTGTCTGGAAGCTTAACTTCATTTTCTTCTTCATTATTAACCAACCCGGATTTTTTCTTTGAAAAATTATTTAAAACTGGCGGTGGAACCTGATGATACCCAACCCCGGTTCCATCCGAGTATACATCTTCGCCTGCTTTGTTCTTCCCAATTGGTTTAGGAACGATATGTTAAAGAACAAAACTTGCAGAGTTGTAACTGTTTAGTTTCAACTGGATGCGTTCGTTCTCAATTTTAGCCTCTTGAAACTGAAGCTTCAACTTAGCAATCTCATCCAATTGTTGATTAATTTGCTCTTCTTGTACCCTAAGAACTCCGGCCAGTTGAAGATTTTCTTTGTTTGTTTTACCATTTCTTTCATTAGAATCTTTTACCGTTCGTTTCAGCTTCTCGTGATTTTCTGAGAGTTGACGGTTTTCATGAATTAATTTTTCGTTTTCTTTCCTAATTCTTTCTATGTCAGTTTTATCATTTTCAATTTTCTCAGTTAATTCTTTTAATCTATCATTTGAAGCTTTTAACATTTTGTCACGGTTTAAGATTTGATCTTCAACATCTCTGACTCTTCCTGTCAGTTCTTCGGTCTTTTTACCGCTGAGATAAGCAAGTGTACTACAAACCTTGTAGTCTTTCATGCAATTTTTGCAGTCACTCTCAATCTTTGCTTTCTTACCTGAATCATTGGTTGCATCATTTGGACTGACCTTGCTTTTAGACTCAGTTCCAGAACCAGAAACTACCTCTAACTCTTTCGCTGGAAGCACTTTGTCAGCCATCTTCTTCAAATTTTCTACTGTGAATTCTTGTGACGTGTCAATAATCCCGTCATCAACTTTCTTTGGCTGTGACTCTTTCTCCTTTTCTTTTTCTTCAGCTTCTCCTCCTCCCCACCACATTCTTTGTCTTGCTTCTTCTTCTTCAGTAATTTGCTCGGTGAGAGTTTCAACACTGACAGAATCTGGATCAACAGCTATGATTCCGTTGGGATCTAGGTAACATTATCTATCAGCATCCCATCTATTTGCCATTTTTGCTTCTTTCCATGTATGATAAATTTTACTTTTCATGTACTGAGCTTGCATCTTTCTGTTGATGTATTTCACTTCTTCTGTTCTGGAATCTTTGAAAGGAACAATCTTTGTCATAAACGCATAGCCCACTGCATCTTCTTCTGGTAGCAATTCGCTCCAATCGAAACCCTCGTCATCATGAATAACAGCAAGTGCTCTAGATTTTTCTTTGGAGGTATCTTCAAGCTGCTTCATTCTGGGAGGTTCAGATTTGTTTTGATGGTAAATTGCTCTTTTGTAATAATCCTCTCTGAATGGATTTTCCGTATCATCAGCAGATGCGTTTCGACATTCACGTTTAAAATGTCCTTTTTGTTTACATTTAAAGCACGTGACTTTTGATTTATCAAACCCGAGCTTTGTGGAAGGTCCGCCAATAGAATGTCTTCCTGAAATCTCCATGAACCTTTGTGCCCTTCTGACTGCACTAGCCATACACCATCTGATATCGATCAACTCCATCTCTTCTGGGTTGATCTGATCATAGTCCTCCTTGGTGAGGTTAGTGTTTCCAATCTTGCCTGCCACAAGGCTCTCATATGATTCTAGGACAGATGCTAAAAACACCATTTGCTGCTTTGCGGATTCTTCACTAAAATTTTGAGCATTCTTGAGATCCACAGCAATGTTACATTGAAACATATTCTTTGGAACTGATTGACTTGGAGTAGTTGACGATGAACCTCCATGAAAACCACTGTTTGAACTTTCTTGATTTGACATGTTAGAACTTTCTGCTGAGAAAGCTGTCTTAGGGGACACAGTCTTCAAGATCATACTTCCTCGATAATACAGCTCAACATTCTGCTGGTATGAGGAATGATTGACTTTGTTTGATTTCTTGATCTCAAGTTCATGACTCTCCAATCTTTCGATTAACATATCAACCGTCAGATCCTCCGACTTTACTATGTTCTTCAGCATCAAAGCAAAGTACTGCCAGTCTTTCTCATCAGGTAGCGAGTCAAACAGTTTGTCAATCAATTCTTCTTGAGTGTACACGATTCCGTGTCTTCCAAGTTCCAGCTTCAAATGCCCAAATCTTTCAATCATCTTTGACACTGATTCGTTTTTCAAACATCCAAACAAATCGAATTCTTTTCTTAACAACTTCTTTTTGTTTTTAACAATTTCGGCACTACCCACACATTTTACTTTCAGTTTCTCCCATAGATCTTTCGAATTTGTGTATTCAATCAACGATATTATGTCATCCCTCACGGACTGATGAAGTAAAGCAATGCATTTTTGTTCAGCAACGAATCTTTCTACTTCATTATCCGCTATATTTTCATAATCCGATCTTCTCATATCAAAACCATTCTTCATGCTTTTCCAACTGAGATATGCAAAGGCTTTTAGCCATTCTTCAAACCGTTTAGCCCATCTGTTGAATTCTTCAATTGCCATCAGCTTGGGCGGTTTGTTGTATGTGCCATAGGCACTTTCTACACTCAAAGCATCAGAAAGGGTTTTCTTCGCACTTGGATTTGGAGCATTTTCATTTGTGTTATTTGATGTATCATCTCCTGTGCTTCCCGTGAAAGTAAAAGCGTCACTGAACGGATTCAGAAAATCATCCATCTTCAAGTACCTGAGACAATTAACAAACACTTAGAAAAAAATTTGTATTTTAAAAACAATCTCAAACGAAATGGATTCAAACGAAATGGATTCAAGCGAAATGAACAGTCTTCAAACGGAATGACTTTAAGCGGAATAGATTTCACGCGAAATGAGCTTTCACACGAAATGGTCTTCACACGAAATACCCTTTTGGTACAAAATGAGGTTCCAAGTTGATTTCGGGCGAAATGAAGTCTGATTTCGTGCGAAGTGAGGTTCACAAACTTGATTTCGTACGAAATGAAGAATAATCTGCTGATTTCGTACGAAATAAGGATATCAAAGACTATTCCGTACGAAATGACCTCTAACCAGCTTGATTTTGTACGAAATGAACTTCTCAAAGTTGATTTCATGCGAAATAGATTTCACAAGATTGATTTCGTGCGAAATAGATGCTGACTATTTCGTGCGAAATGATGATGACATCATCATATCGGCCACCATTTTGTCAAATTGATCCAGTTTTCGTTTGAATTAAGGTCCAATTCTTTCAAGGATTAGTTAAAACAGTGTTTTACGTGATATATATGAAATTTAAGCCATTTTAACCGTTAAATCCTGATTAATTTTGAAAAGAAGGTGTAGAAGTGAGAAAATCCGGTGAAAACAAGATGAATCGGTTTAAACTCTTCCTCCTGAGCTCTGATACCACTTGTTGGATCGTCGTATGACCCGAATGAGTCGTTAAGAAGAGTTTTGAGTCAGAATCAAAGGCAGAATCAGTGATTCTAACTTGGTACAACTTGATTTTCCCTAATTATCTTCTTATTAATGATTTCAAAGCTTTTACAGATCGTTTGACAAACTGTCAGCACCTCGGCTCTGAAATCGAAAAGTTACAAATGAATCAGCAGCTCAGCTATTTATAGAGTTGCTATTTCGTACAAAATAGATAAAGTTCATTTCGTACGAAATGATTATTTCTCATTTCGTGCGAGATAGCTTAAGCTATTTCGTGCGAAATCACCTATAAACACTAAAAACCTGTTTTCTATCCTGCTGAGCACTGGTTTATCCTGTCTAGATACAAGACTCTATAAAGACGAAGTTAACAGACATCTATGCACCAACATTATGGTATCATAGGATCTGACAAATCCCGTTATCATACTGCACCCATGGTTATGTGTGGGTTAGGTGGGTAACGACTGAATCTGATTATTAACTTACCCTTTGGTGGTTTGTTAATGCGAGAAGCGAGATTGTCGAGTCACGAAGGTTTGAATATTTTTAGCGAGATGACCAAAAATAGTTTTCACAATTAAAACGAGGATGATTTAAACGACTTACACGAGTTAAACGATTTGGAAACGATTGAAACAAGTTAAACGATTTGGAAACGATTTAAACGAGTTAAGGATTTAGAAACGATTTGAACAAGATTAAACGAATTGGAAAAACGATTGGTTTTTGATTAAGTGTTTAGATAACGGGACGGGTGTAATATGGTGAAAGCATGGTAGATATGCCGCTGGTACTTCTTATATATAAGTGTTTTTAACATATTACATACCGTGGCGTTATTTAGTTCACTTGGGTAAACGATTTTAGAACGATATCACATAACGATGTTTTCAAAAGGATATAAACCATATGAGTTTTATTAACGAGTTTTTACGAGATGTTTTACAAATTGGTTTACTAAAACAAATGTTTTTGGGGTTAAGAATCATGGCTACGAGATTTTATAAACTATAACCAACTTGATTTGAGTTGGTTAATTATATTGCAATACACTTTTCAAAACGAGGTTTGTGTTTTGACTCTTGTAGTCTAATAAATTACTGCAACATATAAACGAGCCATGATTCCAACACTCTCATAAAACCTATGTACTCGCCAACATTTCTTTGATGACCTTGTTTTTTGTCACACCCCGACCACGTAGAACATACAAATCGCGGCGGAAATGTCGGGGAGTGTTGTAACAGAATTAATTGTTTCAAATCCATGGCAATTGAAGTTTCGTTTTATTGATTAAAAGTGTTACAATGTCTTAACAAACAAAGAAATACAACATAATTAACTAGTCTTGCATCTTTTATTTTCACTAAAGCCCAAGTCTGCCTATGTGTATCTTGATCATCTTATGCAACAGCTCCTAAAAAACACATGTGAAAATTGGTACGTCAGCATAAAAATGCCTGTGAGATACATAGGTTTTGTGAAAATGAGATTCATGACTTATGTTTAAGAAAATGTTTAGTCATGAACCTTTTTAGTTTGTTTTGTTTTGTAAAATCGTTTAAAATGCAATAAGATCAGGTGATATGTATAAATAAGAGAATATGGTATGGTTAAATGAATAACCATTTTAAAATGAGTTTGTAAAAGATAAGTTGTTTGTAAATTAATGTCTTGTGAAAAGTATGTTATTTGTATAAAATGTTATATGTATCAAACTGAAATGATTCAAATAACGCTACGATATGTAATACCATACAAACACTTATATATAGGAAGTACCAGCGGCGTATCCACCATGCTTGTATCATATTACACACGCATCGTTACTTAATCACTTAATCAAACCAAACCAACAATGTAATAAGTCTATGTTTAAACCAATAGTCAAAAGTCCTTGTATAAACCATGTCAAATGTTTATAGTCCAAAAGTAGTCAAGTAATGTATAACCAAAATGATATGTATGGTAAGTAACATTTAGACTACTTAAACCATAAGTAAAAATGTACAAAACAAAGTATTGAAGTAAAACTTGGTTTAAATCAAAGTTATGTTTTGTAAAAATATATGCATGCTATACTAAATATGAACATTTATGCGGTATTGTGAAAATTCATACATCCAAGCCTTGAGACAGACGGATAACTATGTAAAAGTGAGTTATCAAGAGAATATGTATTCGGATTCGGTCATTCCTTTCATCCCCTTTCCCTGGGATGTCCGGAACGGGATTTGTCAAGTCCTATGGTACCACTACCTACTAACGAACGGCATGATCGGTGTTAATGAATGTATAGTATAGTTTAAACAAACCAAATGTCATACCAAAATGTAAGCATGTTTTATGAAGATAATGTACCTAGTATGCTAGAGTAAACATACAGGGTAGAGCTGTAAAACAATGTGTCCATATGTTACTGGAACATATGCAACAGAGATGCAGTGTAAAACAATGTACTAAGTATGCAAAGTCATCATACAAAGTAGAAAAGTCATGTAAAACAATGTACTAAGTATGCAAAGTCATCATACAAAGCATAGAACACCATGAAATCATGTACTATAAATGTACTAATGAACATAGCAAGTATATGATGTGAAAACAGGAAAGCACGAAAGTAACAAGTAGGCACATGTGTTTCACCCCAAAACAGTTTGGAAAACAGTAAAAGAGGGGTCTATGTACTCACTTGAGATTGCTCAGAAGTCCTAGGATAACCACCAAGCAAAGCTAGAGATCACGGAATCAAACGGCACCTACTATAGGTAACTACATTAATAAACCGGACCTAAATCGGAAGATCGGGTAGCATTAGGGTTTGTAAACCAAACGAGTGTAGAGACTCGTGTCATTTTGTTTAACAAAGCCTACATACTAAATGAAACTTAACCTAAGTGTTTACGACCCATTACGACCCGTTTAGGTAGCTTATGCTACTTTAACGCGTCGTTCGCGTGAAACGCGTTCTGACCGCCTAACTAGCCCTATGACAAGTGTTATATGCCTAAACATATTACATAATCAGTTATGTGACAAAGGTTTAGGTTACATATGCTTAATTACCAATTATACATGAAAAGGGTATTCTGGTAATTTACTTAAGGCATATAAACTACCTATCATACAACTACTTAAACGATGTGACCATAGGGTATAACCTCGGAAGGTTATGCCCTACCTACTATGGTCACCTAATGTGTTTGGTCGGATCCTAATGATCGACCAAACTGGGTCGGGTTCGAGGTATAAGCGATTCATCAGATCGCTTACCCTACGACCCTAGACAACGTGGTAATCAGTGGGCATTGTCCCAAGGGACTATGACCAACGTGATTATACTCACGTTGCGAAGTTCAAAAGAACTTCGCATTGACCATTACTGGTCAACGCTGAAAGTCAAACAAAGTTTGACTTTCTGACTCGAAAAGCAGTAAAATAAGGAAAAGAACGAAAGAATACTTACGAAGGGTCCCCGAATGCTAATCCCGATTCAAGAATCTCAGGTATGAAACAATGGTTTCAACTTATAGGTTCTCAAATCAGAATTCTAGTGATTTTAGCAATGGGGGGTATGGGGTATTTATAGGAATACCCGAACCGTTAAGATCGTTTCATGGAAAACGTGCCTTAATCCCATCCGTACATGTGTTGCAAAGTTATGGTGCTTAGGTGCTTAAATTCCATCCATACATGTGTTGCAAAGTTATGGTGCCTAAATTCCATCCTTATCCGCTGACTAAGCATGTTAGAATGTGTGGTTGTGAATTAAACAACGGCTAATACATCGAATCTGGTCCCGAATGCGAAAAACGATCCAAATGACGTGACGAATGGATTTTTCTTATGGCGAACACTAAAATAAAATATTTTAGTGCTTACATAAATTTTTGGATGTCCGGATGTATTCAGAACGTAAGTTATGCGCGAAAATGCAAACTTGTGCACTTTTTGACACTTTTAGTCCCTGAATAACCCAAAAGTTTATTTTAGCACACCGAACCCATAAAAGCCTATTTCTAAGCTATGTTAAGGATATTTATGGTATGTTTAACTTATGGTCATGTTCCGGAAGGTCTGTTACAGTTCAAATTGGCATACTTTCGCAGTTTGTCAACTTTAGTCCCTGTGAGCGAATTAACTTGATTTCGGCATACCAAACCTTCCAAAACTTATTTCTAAGTTATGTAAAGGTTATTTAAGGTATGTTAAGCCTATTTCACTATTCCGGAGTGTTCGTTGCATTAAACTGGTTATATTTACGCATCGGTGCGCGTATAACCTTCCAGAAAGCGATTTAGAGTTTGAAATTGAACGAGAAATGATATGTGCAAATGATACACATATCTTTACAAATCCCAAGTATGAATTTTAATATTTCATTGATTTGGTATTTGTTTGATGGCCGTGAAGGCACAGGTGTTACATTTTTACATATGTTTCAGGTGATGTTGCTTGATGTTGATTGCTAGGATGCATGAGTCAGATAGGATCTGGACGAGGCCTTAATGACATAATAACAATGACAGTCGATATATAACTTGTTTGTTTCGTGTTAAAACAATGTAAATTATTTATCGAATAAATAAAACGAAACTCTTTCTATATCCATGGTTGTGAAACCATAATTCTGTTACAACACTCCCCGACGTTTCCGCCACGGTTTGTTGTTTTACGTGGTCGGGGTGTGACAGAAGAGCTGGTATCAGAGCCAATGATTATAGGGAATTAGGTTATTAGTAATGCTTTGACCTAGACTATAGCTTTCTAGGACCCTAACGCAAGTTTTATGCGTTTAGATTTAAAAAACAAAACAAAACCGTCACCTACCCTTAGGTGATAACCACAACGAGAACACAAAATCCGAATCTGCTTCGAAAATTAATCATCTGTTCTAGGATGATTGATTACTAGGTTTTGAACCCTCTGTTATAAGGTTTTGAACCCTTCCAGTTTGACTCATATTTGGCTTGGTGCCTTTTGAGTTGTCAAAATCTCGTAAAAGTTTGGGTCTAAATAATGTGAACACGTGCAAACTGGAAGAGTTAATGCCTGTACCCTGAGTTTTCTGTCAAAGGCTAGAGTGTTCGTACAAATCCACATAATCGGACCATTCACTCTTACCTGGGAACTCTTGGGGTGAGTGTTCACTTGTAGGCGAGCATGTCTTCGCGATACATTATTTTGATCCATTTACTTTGATTAGTCACTGCGTGTCGTTTGTTTGTTCAAGGTAACGACAAATGATCGCCTTCCTTGTGTTTTGTCGATGTTTTCAATACCTCTTTTGTTTTTCCAATTATTAACCTCACCCGTTTCTCATATTCCCTTGTTAGACAATGCCTCCTCGACATGATGCTCAAAATCTTTTACTGCTGAAGAAATCGCAGCCCTTGTCTCTCAGCAAATGGCTGCTGTGCTTCCAGGCGTTGTGACCCAAATCCACGAGTTATACAACAATAATAATAATAATAATAATAATAATAATAATAATAATGCACAGTGTAATTTCAATAATTTCAATTCTGCTAAGCCGCTAAAGTTTTCTAGGTCGCAAGGAGCAACTGCGCTCCTGCAATGGTTCGAGAGTATCGAGAGCACATTCAGGCATGTGCAATGTCCAAATGGGCATAAGGTTAAATTTGCATCAAGTGTGTTTGAGAAGCGTGCTCTTACGTGGTGGAACAGAATGATGCGTGATCGGGGTGCCGAAGTGGCATTGGCACAAACATGGGATTAGCTTCGAGCTCTCATGATGAAAGAGTTTTGTCCCCGTCACGAAATTCGAGCTTTGGAACGAGAGTTTAACGATCTAAAGCAAGATGGGGGAGAACACCGTGCGTATACGGATCATTTCGAGGAACTCAGTCTTTTGTGTCCTACTATGGTTACCCCGCTGGAGAAAGCGATAAAGAGGTATATCGATGGTTTACTCGATTCCATACAGGATATTGTGACTGGCATTAATCCTACTACTGTTCGTCACGCGATCGAGTTGTCGGCTACCCTAACTGAGTCGTAAGTCAGGAAGGGTAAACTTACCCGTAAGGGTGATAAGAAGAAGTCGACCAAATCTGTCGAGGTAAAGGGTAAGGGTAAGAAAGGTGAGTCGTCGAAGAAGTCGAGAAAGCGAAAGGGTGCTCAGAACTTTGCTGTTACTGCTCAGAACCCTCAGAACCAACCAGCTCAACCGCCTGCGAAAAAAGTGTATGCTGGTACCGCACCTCATTGTGCTCGCTGCAACGGTCATCATGTTGCACAGCAAGCTTGTAAGCAATGCACAATGTGTGGTAAGCTTGGGCATCTGGCCAACATCTGCCGTTTGGGTCAAAATCAGGTTGCTCAGAATCAGGCTCCAGTTCAGGGGAATGCTGCTAGATTTCCACCGGGTTCATGTTTCAATTGTGGAGAGTTTGGTCACTTCCGCAACAACTGTCCGAGGTTGGTGAATCCAAATGCGAATCCGAACGTGAATGTCAATGCGAATGTGAATCCCGCTCGTGGACGAGCGTTCAATCTGAAGGCAAACGAGGCTCGAGCTGACAACCTCGTTGTTAATGGTACGTTTCTTGTTAACAATCGACCTGCATCTATTCTTTTTTATTCTGGTGCCGATAGAAGTTTTGTTTCGTTATCTTTTGAGCCTTTGCTTGCGATACCTAGAACTAAACTGAGGAAACCCGTATCTGTCGAAGTTGCTACTGGTAAACCTCTTGTTCTCGATTCTGTTATTCGTGATTGCCAGTTGAACCTCGATAACCATCTTTTTCCTATTGACCTCACACTGATGCAACTTGGAAGTTTCGATATTATCGTTGGGATGGATTGGTTAACCAAACACCATGCTGAGGTGGTTTGTTTCGATAAGATTGTTCGTATTCCTCTTCCGTCTGGCGATGTTCTGGAAGTTCGTGGCAAGAAACCATCTGGTGGAGTGAAGCTTGTGTCGTGTATGGAAGCCCAAAGTTATTTGAGAAAAGGATATGTTGCTTTTCTGGCGCATGTCACCGAGGAGAAAGACAAGAGCAAGAGTATTCAGGATATTCCGATTGTTCGGGATTATCCAGAGGTGTTTCCTGATGAACTGCCTGGTTTGCCTCCAGTTCGTCAAGTCGAGTTTCATATTGACCTTGTACCCAATGCCAACCCAATTGCGAAAGCACCTTATCGTCTTGCACCGTCGGAGATGCAAGAGTTATCGAAACAGCTTCAAGAGTTATCTGATAAAGGATTCATCCGTCCGAGCTTTTCACCATGGGGCGCTCCTGTCCTCTTTGTGAAAAAGAAAGATGGATCTTTTCGTATGTGTATCGATTATCGTGAGCTTAATAAGCTTACCATCAAGAATCGATATCCCCTACCTCGAATTGATGATCTCTTCGACCAGCTGCAAGGTGCATCATGATTTTCCAAGATCGATCTGCGTTCTGGGTATCATCAACTTCGTGTTCTCGAAGAAGATATTCCCAAAACTGCTTTCCGCACGAGATATGGGCATTACGAGTTCACTGTCATGCCTTTTGGTTTGACGAATGCCCCAGCTATCTTCATGGACTTAATGAATAGGGTCTGCAAACCTTATTTAGACAAGTTCATCATTGTGTTCATCGATGATATTCTCATTTATTCAAAGTCTCGAGCCGAGCACGAGCAACACCTTCGCTTAACATTGGAACTCCTTAAGAAGGAACAACTTTTTGCTAAATTCTCCAAGTGTGAATTTTGGCTTAAAGAAGTTCAGTTCTTTGGGCCATATAGTCAACGAGCAGGGTATTCATGTGGATCCATTCAAGATTGTTGCTATTAAAGATTGGAATACACCGATGACGCCTACAGAGATTCGATCTTTTCTTGGTCTTGCTGGTTATTATCGTCGATTCATTTCTAATTTCTCGAAGATTGTGGTTCCACTCACTGCTTTAACTCAGAAGAATAAGCCTTTTGAGTGGGGACCCAAGCAAGAAGAAGCGTTCCAAACGCTGAAACAGAAGCTTTGTGACACTCCTGTTCTATTGTTGTCCGAAGGAAATGATGATTTTGTTGTCTATTGTGACGCGACTAATCTAGGACTTGGTTGCGTTCTTATGCAACGAGGTAAAGTCATAGCTTATGCGTCTAGACACTTGAAAGTTCACGAGAGGAACTATATGACTCATGATCTTGAGTTAGGAGCTGTGGTTTTCGAACTTAAAATCTGGAGACACTACCTCTATGGAACGAAGTGTGTGGTCTTCACAGATCACAAAAGTCTCCAACATATTCTCAATCAGAAGGAGCTGAACTTGAGGCAACGACATTGGGTTGAACTCTTAAACGATTATGATTGCGAGATTCGCTACCATCCTGGTAAGGCGAATGTCGTAGCCGATGCGCTTAGTCGAAAGGAGTGAGTCAAGCTTCATTCTGTTCGCACTCTATCTGATATTCAATCTCGTGTCCATCAAGCTAAACAATTTTGTGTTACACAAAATTTGATAGGTAAGGAATTACCACATCAGCTTGAGCTTAAACTCGAAGCGAAAGCCGATGGATTATGATATTTCAAGGATCGATTGTGGATTCCAAAACAAGACGATCTTCGCACCTTGGTAATGGACGAATCTCATAAGTCTCGATATTCTATCCATCCTGGTGCTGATAAAATGTACAAGGATCTTCGTACTCAGTACTGGTGGCCTGGTATGAAAAAGGATTTTGCCTTGCATGTATCGAAATGCCTAACTTGTCTCAAAGTCAAGGCTGAACATCAACGACCTTCTGGCTTGCTTGTACAGCCAGAGATACCAGTTTGGAAGTGGGAGAACATTGCAATGGATCTCATCACTAAGTTACCACATACGTCTAAAGGTCATGATGCTATTTGGGTTGTTATCGATCGTTTAACGAAAGCATCTCATTTTATTCCGATTCGCGAGGATCTATTTGCTGATAAACTTGCAAAGATTTATATTGATGAGATTGTATCATGACATGGTGTTCCTTTGGATATCATTTCCGATCGTGATGCTCGGTTTTCATCTCATTTTTTGAAGACCATGCAATCTGCTTTGGGAACCCAACTGAATCTAAGCACTGCTTATCATCCCTAAACAGATGGACAATCTGAGAGAACGATTCAAACTTTGGAGGATATGCTTAGAGCATGCGTAATTGACTTTGGTGGTGATTGGGATTCTCATCTTCTATTGATCGAGTTCTCTTACAACAATAGTCATCATGCTAGTATTAATATGGCACCATTCGAAGCTCTCTACGGTGAAGCTCTGCTTACTGGACCTAAGCTCATTCTGGAAACAACAGACAAAATCAAGAAAATCCGCGATAATCTTGTGACAGCTCGAAGCCGTCAAAAGAGTTACGCGGATATGCGACGCAAGCCCTTAGAATTTCAAGTCGGAGACCGTGTCCTACTCAAGGTGTCACCTTGGAAGGGAGTGGTGAGATTTGGAAAGAAAGGAAAACTTGCAACTCGATATGTGGGACCATTTAAGGTTATGGAACGGATTGGGAAGGTTGCCTATCGACTAGAGCTACCTCCAGAGCTTGGAAATATTCATCCGACTTTTCACGTGTCCAATTTGCGAAAGTGTTTAGCTGATGCTGATCTTCACATCCCTCTCGACGAGATCCGAATCGATGAAACGATGCACTTTGTCGAGAAACATGTGGAGATAACGGACCGTGCATTCAAACAGTTGAAGAACAAACGGATTCGATTGGTCAAAGTTCGCTGGGAATCTAAACGTGGCCCAGAGTTTACTTGGGAACGTGAGGACCAGATGAAGACGAAATATCCGCATTTGTTTTCACAAGTTTCCTCTAAATAAAATTTCGGGATGAAATTTCCTGAAGTAGGGGAGACTGTGACAACTGTGTTCTGTAATCATCGTACAATGTAAAACAATGTTGGTTATCAATAAAGCAATGTGCTTTGGTGTTATCATATGTGTTTTGGTGTTATTATGTGTGTCTTTATGTTTAAGTATTTTTCAATTTGATTCGAGTCCGATTTCAAGCTTTAAATCGCTTTCTGGAAGGTTATACGCAAACTGGTGCGTAAACGCAGCCAGTTTAACGCGGCAAACACTCTGGAATAGTGACATAGGCTTAACATACCTTAAATAACCTCCACATAACTTAGAAATAAGTTTTGGATGGTTTGGTGTGTCAAAATCAAGTTTGTTCGATCGCATGGACTATTTGTGTCAAACTGCAAAACTATACCGATTTGTATAGTAACGAACATTCCAGAACTTGATCATAAGTTAAACATACCCTAAATATCCTTTACATAGCTTAGAAATGGGCTTTGAGGGGTTCAGTATGCTAAAATAAACTTTATTGATCAATAGGGACTAAAAGCGTCAAAAAGTTCATAAGTTTGTATTTTCGCGCATATCTTACGTTCTGAATATATCCGGACATCCAAAAATTTATGTAATCATTAAAATATTTTATTTTAGTGATTGGCATGATAAAATTCCATTCGTCGCTTAATTTGGATCGTTTTTGCGTTCGTTACGACTTCCGTCGTAATTTACCGAACAACGCAACCGTACGACCAAACGAGCCGACATCCGAGATATTTTTGAGCACATTTTAAGTTCCCTATACTTTAACTTCATTTTAGACCTTTGAAATGGGGTTAACGGGGCTTAAACGTGTCAAAAATGCATCGAAAACCAAGTTTTGGGGCTGCAGGGACCTGTTCTGCCAAATTTCAAAATTTGCTGACCTGCAGGGTCCTTAAGGACCGTATGGACTTCCTCTTGCGGTCCGTAAGCAGGTGCCAGATATCAGAAAATGTTTTCCAGCTTGTTCCAGTTGTTCCACACCTTTGCACCTGGTTTCTTTGATTCTATGTGCTTGTTTTGGATGCCCATGGTTTCACAAATCAGTGGGTATGATGTGTATGGCTTGGATTGAAGCTCGGTTTTCGATGAACGATCCTAACGGTTCTAGTTTTCCTATAAATACCCCCCCCCCACTTCATTTGCTCAAACCCACTTGATTTTCTGAGATTTCTCTAAGTTGAAGTGTTAACCACTTCATACCTGAGAATACTAGGGAAATCAAACTTGCGGGGACCCTTTGTAAGTATTCCTACGTTCTTTTTATGCGTTTTTAGCTTAAAAGTCAAACTGCGTTTGACTTTCTGCATTGACCAGTTTATGGTCAATACGAAGTTCATTTGAACTTCATAACGTGAGCGTAATCACGATGGTTATAGTCCCTAGTGACTATACCTACTGATTACCACGTTATCTAGGCTCAGTGACGAGTCGTAGTTTCGGCCAAAATGCGCATTCTCGCGTATTTTGTAACCAAACTACTTTTGGGTATCAAAACCGTTTGTTTTGATACCAAACCTGTTTTCTAACTTAACTAAACATGTTTTAGCATGTTTAGCTCGTCACTTTTAGATTAGTGCTTGTGTATAGTCGTAAGTCAAGCGGACTAAACACCCGCTTAGACTTTCGAACATGACTCGTTTGGACGATCACTAGGATCCGACCAAACATGTTTAGTGACCATAGTTGCATAGGGAATAACCTTCCGAGGTTATACCTTATGGTCACTTAGGTTTAATTAGTTGTATGATAGGTAGTTTATATGCCTTAGGTAAATGACCAAAATACCCTTTTCATGCATAATTGGTAATTAAGCATATGAAACATAAAATTTTGTCACGTAACTGATTATGCAACATATTTAAACATGTATAGGCATATAATACTTGTCATAGGACTAGTTAGACGTCTCGAACGCATTTTGCGCAAACGACGCGTTAAAGTAGCGTAAGCTACCTTAATGGGTCGCGATGGGTCGAAAGCACTTAGGTTAGGTTCCGATCTAGAATGTAGACTTTGTTAAACCATATCACATGAGTTCCAACACTCATTTGGTTTACAAGACCTCATTCTATCCGATCTTCCGATTGAGGTGTCAATTTATTTACTAGTGATCCGATTACTAGGTGCTGCTTGATTTCTCTGGTTTACTTGAGTTTGTTGAAGTTCTATTGATTGAGGATACTTTCCACTTCACGTGAGTACATAGTTCCCATATTTTTCTGTTTTCAATTGTTTTGGGGTTATTCATATGTATCAAAACAATTTTTGATATTATAACGATGATTTCAAAAACGATTAAGATGGTTTATACTAAACTAATAACGATTTCGATAATGTGAATGAACTTGTTGGTTGTAGTTACATAACGAATGATATTCATTAATTTTGGCCGAACTGACTGAATCTGACAAATCCCGTTATCATACTGCACCCATGGTTATGTGTGGGTTAGGTGGGTAACGACTGAATTTGATTATTAACTTACCCTTTGGTGGTTTCTTAATGCGAGAAGCGAGATTGTCGACTCACGAAGGTTTGAATATTATTAGCGAGACGACCAAAAATAGTTTTCACAATTAAAACGAGGATGATTTAAACGAATTACACGAGTTAAACGATTTGGAAACGATTGAAACGAGTTAAACGATTTGGAAACGATTGAAACGAGTTAACGATTTGGAAACGATTTGAACAAGATTAAACGAATTGGATAAACGATTGGTTTTTGATTAAGTGTTTGGATAACGGGACGGATGTAATATGGTGAAAGCATGGTAGATACGCCGCTGGTACTTCTTATATATAAGTGTTTTTAACATATTACATACCGTGGCGTTATTTAGTTCACTTGGGTAAACGATTTTAGAACGATATCACATAACGATGTTTTAAAAAGGATATAAACCATACGAGTTTTATTAACGAGTTTTTATGAGATGTTTTACAAGTTGGTTTACTAAAACAAATGTTTTTGGGGTTAAGAATCATGGCTACGAGATTTTATAAACTATAACCAACTTGATTTGAGTTGGTTAATTATGTTGCAATACACTTTTCAAAACGAGGTTTGTGTTTTGACTCTTGTAGTCTAATAAAGTACTGCAACATATAAACGAGCCATGATTCCAACACTCTCATAAAACCTATGTACTCGCCAGCATTTCTTTGTTGACTTTGTTTTTACATATGTTTCAGGTGATGTTGCTTGATGTTGATTGCTAGGATGCATGAGTCACATAGGATCTGGACGAGGCCTTAGTGACATAATAACAATGATAGTCGATATATAACTTGTTTGTTTCGTGTTAAAACAATGTAAATTACTGATCGAATAAATAAAATGAAACTCTTTTTGTATCCATGGTTGTGAAACGATAATTCTGTTACAACACTCCCCGACGTTTCCGCCACGGTTTGTTGTTTTACGTTGTCGGGGTGTGACAGTTCCAATCATGAAATACCTTAAAGAAGGAGATATCCCAAAGGATGAGAACCCTAAGGCTTTCAGGATGAAGGTATCTCGTTTTACTATTATAAATGATGTTTTGTACAAGAAGTCTCTTGCAGGTCCATACTTAAGATGCTTGGAGGATCCTGAAACCAAAGAGGTACTTCAGGATATACACGAAGGAGACTGTGGCAACCATACTGGGGGCAGATCATTATTCTCGAAGGTGCTAAGAACAGGATACTATTGGCCGACTATGAGGAAAGATGCTGCAGAATATGCTCGAAGATGTGACGCATGTGAGAGGCACAACAATATACTACATCAGCCTGCTGAGCCATTATATCCTATTGCTTCCCCTTGGCCATTCATGAAATGGGGTATGGATATAGTGGGAAAATTACCAAAGGCTCCAGGAGGAAAAGTTTTTATGCTAGCAATGACGGATTATTTCTCCAAATGGGTTGAAGCTGAGGCCTTTGTTCAAGTCAGAGATCAAGAAGTAGTGTCTTTCATATAGAGGAATATCCTGACCAGATTTGGGTTACCAGCTGAGATAATTTGTGATAATGGCACTCAGTTCATAAGCAAGAGAACCACTGATTTTTGCAAAATTTGGGGGATCAAGATGATCACATCAACTCCAGTACATCCTCAAGCAAATGGACAAGCAGAATCCTCAAACAAAATAATTATCAACAACTTAAAGAAGAGATTAGGTGCTAAAAAGGAAGATAGGCAGAAGAACTACCATTTGTCCTATGGGCTGATAGGACAACGGTAAAGAGTGCAACTGGGCAAACCCCATTTTCCTTAGTATTCGGAACTGAAGCGGTGATCCCAACAGAGATGGTGATACCTACAGCAAGATCGAACCTACGGGATCCTGATAAGAATCCTGAAGCTTTGTGCCAAGAATCAGATACTGTCGATGAGACAAGGGATGCAGCAAAGCTAAGGATGGCAACATATCAACAAAGGATATCCAGAGCATATAACAAGAATCTAAGGACTAGAAGGTTTCAATTTGGAGATTGGGTGTTAAGAAAGGCTTTTCAGAATACTACTAATCCTGCTGATGGGAAGCTTGCCCCAAAATGGGAAGGACCTTATGAAGTTGAATCAGAATCTGGGAAAGGAGCATACCGACTCAAGAATATGGAAGGGGATATGTTACCAAGATCCTGGAATGCTATACACCTTAAGCTTTATTTCAAGTGAGTTTAGAATTTAATTTCTAACTCAAGATGGCATAAATTCTATTTCCTTTTGATATGATTTATGATTTTTTATTTATTGAAACCCAATACTGACTTAAGCATCGGAGGGGTGTTAGCCAAGCTAACACCCACCTTAGTTTGAAGGTGTTTTGTAGGATATGCTTTAGGATGTTACTCCAGGATATATATACTCAAGATGAACCGAAAGATTAGAGGATTGGCCCCCTCTCTCACGTTTAAGGGATCCTGATCCCTTTAAAGGTTTAAAGGTATTCACCTTTCTCTCGAATTGGGTTTAAACACCGCGCCTGGAGCGCAAGTTATCCGGGAATAGTTCAAGATGGCGGGACCAGTTCATGTAAAAGTGGCTGACAATTTCGTTATTATTGGCTATATCTTGGATCCTTAAGGTATACGAGGATTGATCACCCTCTCTCATGAAAGAGTATTTTCATACTCTCTAAGGTTTAAAGGTTTTCACCTTTCTAAGTCTTAGAGTTTTAACACTCCCGCCTGTAGCGCACGAAAACATGGGATTATCCCCAGTATACTTAGGTTTTATCCCCAGAATATTAAGGATCTATCTCCAGGATATTTAGGGTTTGTCCCCTGAAATACTGAAGTTATATACAAATATAACATCAGTTATGATCGGGTTGATGCACATTCTTGGAAAAGTTGCTAAGTGTTTAAGAATGACATGCACAGGTGACATTTATCCTAATGCATTGTGAACAGCTCGAAGGATCAAGTTTGAACTGGGTTTGCTAAGTGTTACAGACAGGGGACATCCTCAATGGGGAGGTTGGAAGAAATTCGAAGTTTGAAATTGGAATATATTCTCTGAATATTTCTGGTATGATCTCTCCTTTTTACCCTTTAAGAGCCTTATCTAAGTAACCTAAGTTTTTGGAATTATGTTTGACAAGGTTTTAGTGGAACATTTTTTATTAAAATGCTAAGAGTATCCTAACCAGGATATTTTTTCTGGATACTTGGTCAGATTATATGAAATATGGTATTAAAATAAAGGAAAGGACTATATTCAAATCAAACACATGCCACAAAATTTACAAAGGAAATATGAACAACAATGGATAAGGCAAAAAAGGTTAGTTTATTATTAACATAGCGAAAGATTGTACTTTTGGCTTCATCTCAAACCGAGATCCATCCACCAAAAGCACAATTAGTTTCTAACATATTGACCTAAACAGTTGAAGGCTTCATCTTGAAACCCAAGATCCCTCCACCTTCAACTGTTATACTGTTCAAAATAAAGCATACTAAAGATTGATGACCAAGGGCTTTTCTGTCACACCCCGACCACGTAGAACATACGAAACGTGGCGGAAACGTCGGGGAGTGTTGTAACAGAATTAATTGTTTCAAATCCATGGCAATTGAAGTTTCGTTTTATTGATTAAAGGTGTAACAATGTCTTAACAATCAAAGAAAATACAACATAATTAACTAGTCTTGCATCTTTTATTGTCACTAAAGCCCAAGTCTGCCTATGTGTATCTTGATCATCTTATGCAATAGCTCCTGAAAAACTCATGTGAAAATAGGTACGTCAGCATAAAAATGCCTGTGAGATACATAGGTTTTGTGAAAATAGGATTCATGACTTGTATTTGAGAAAATGTTTAGTCATGAACCTTGTAATTTGCTTTGTTTTGTAAATCGTTTGAAAATCAATAAGTTTAGATGATATGTATAAATAAGTGAATAATGTATGGTTAAATGAATAACCATAGTAAAATGGGTTTGTATAAGATAAGTTGTTTGTAAAACAATGTCTTGTGAAAAGTATGTTATTTGTATAAAATGTTCTTTGCCTCAAACTGAAATGATTCAAATAACGCTACGATATGTAATACCATACAAACACTTATATATAGGAAGTACCAGCGGCGTATCCACCATGCTTGTATCATATTACACACGCATCGTTACTTAATCACTTAATCAAACCAAACCAACCAATGTAAGAAGTCTATGTTTAAATCAATTGTCAAAAGTATTGGGTAATATGTCAAAGTATTCATGTCAAGATGTAAATCATATCAAAATGTCTATGTCAAATATCCGTGTCAAATGTCTATGTCAAATATCCATGTCAAATGTCTATGTCAAGATGTCATGTATGGCAAGTGAAATGTCTCAACTAAACCATATGCACAAAAACAAAGTATTGAAGTAAAACTTGGTTTTAAATCAAAGTTATGTTTTGTGGGAAATGCATGATCAAATGTCAATCATGTTAAAATGTCTATGCCGAAATGTCTATGTCAAATGTTTGTGTCAAAATGTCACGTAAAACGATGTACTAAGTAATGCACACAATTGAGCACACCTAGCATGAAATGTCATAAAATCATGTACTATAATGTACTAACGAACATAGCAGTATATGATGTTAAAACAGGAAAGCACGAAAGTAACAAGTAGGCACATGTGTTCCACCCCAAAACAGTTTGGAAAACAGTAAAAGAGGGGTCTATGTACTCACCTGAGATTGCTCAGTAGTCCTTGAGTAACAACTAAACAATGCTAGAGATCGCGGATATCAAACGGCACCTAGTATAGGTAGCTATATTAATAAACCGGACCTAAATCGGAAGATCGGGTAGTATTAGGGTTTGTAAACCAAACGAGTGTAGAGACTCGTGTCATTTGGTTTAACAAAGCCTACATACTAAATGAAACTTAACCTAAGTGTCTACGACCCATTACGACCCGTTTAGGTAGCTTATGCTACTTTAACGCGTCGTTCGCGTGAAACGCGTTCGGACCGCCTAACTAGCCATATGACAAGTGTTATATGCCTAAACATGTTACATAATCAGTTAAGTGACAAAGGTTTAGGTTACATATGCTTAATTACCAATTATACATGAAAAGGGTATTCTGGTAATTTACCTAAGGCATATAAACTACCTATCATACAACTACTTAAACGATGTGACCATAGGGTATAACCTCGGAAGGTTATTCCCTACCTACTATGGTCACCTAGTGTGTTTGGTCGGATCCTAATGATCGACCAAACTGGGTCGGGTTCGAGGTATAAGCGATTTATTAGATCGCTTACCCTACGACCCTAGACAACGTGGTAATCAGTAGGCATAGTCCCAAGGGACTATAACCAACGTGATTACACTCACGTTGCGAAGTTCAAACGAACTTCGCATTGACCATAACTGGCCAATGTAGAAAGTCAAACAAAGTTTGACTTTCAGACTCGAAAGACTCGAAAAGCAATAAAAGAACGAAAGAATACTTACGAAGGGTCCCCGAAAGCTAACCCAGATCAAAATAGCTCAGGTATGAAACGAAGGTTCCAACTTAGAGCCCAAATGATCAGATTTGTGAGAAATGAAGTAAAGGGGGTGGGGTATTTATAGATTTCGGGTAACCGTTAAGATCGTTTCTTGAATAACGTGCCTTAATCGGAACCGTACACTTGTCGTAAAGTTGTGGTGTCCAGGAAGTTTGTTCTTATCCGCTGACTAGACGATAGGAAACGAGTGGACACGAATCAATCAGCTGCAACTTGCAAACAAAACATTGAATCTGGCCCAGTTTAGGCAGTCGCGTAGCGCGACTGGTAAGTCTTTAGGGCTCGCACTACGCGACACCCCTCCCTGTTCCAGAAATGTTTCATAAATGACAGGTTTAGTCCCTGCACGTGTTTAAGCCCTTTTTCGATGCGTTTGAGCCCCGTTGACCTCATTTCAAGGCTCTAAAATGAAGTTAAAGTATAGGGAACTCAAAACATGCTCAAAAATATGCCGGAGGTTGGTTCGTTTGGCCGTACGAACGCGATGTTCGCTTAATTACGACGGAATGCGCATAAGCGCGAAAAACGATCCAAATGACGCGACGAATGGATTTTTCTTATGGCGAACACTAAAATATAATGTAGTCATGCTTACATAAATTTTTGGATGTCCAGATGTATTCAGAACGTAAGTTATGCGCGAAAATGCAAACTTGTGCACTTTTTGTCACTTTTAGTCCCTGAATGACACAAAAGTTTATTTTAGAACACCGAACCCCTCAAAGCCTATTTCTAAGCTATGTAAAGGATATTTATGGTATGTTTAACTTATGGTCATGTTCCGGAAGGTCTGTTACAGTTCAAATTGGCATACTTTCGCAGTTTGTCAACTTTAGTCCCTGTAAGCGATTTAACTTTGATTTCACCACACCAAACCTTCCAAAACTTATATCTAAGTTATGTATAGGTTATTTAAGGTATGTTAATCCTATTTCACTATTCCGGAGTGTTCGTTGCATTAAACTGGTTATATTTACGCATCAGTGCGTGTATAACCTTCCAGAAAGCGATTTAGAGCTTGAAATCGAACATGAGTTGATATGTGCAAAAGATACACATATTTATACAAGTCCAAAGTATGAAATACATTATTTCATTGGTTTGGCATTTGTTTGATGGTTGAAATGACACAGGTGTTACAGTCTCCCCTACTTTAGGAAATTTCGTCCCGAAATTTATTTGTAGGAGTATGTCTGTGATTTGTGTTAAAAAATGAACGAAAGGAGTCATTTTTCACCATTTCTTCAGAAACCAAAAATGAACGAAAAGAGTCATTTTTCACCGTTTCTTCAGAAACCAAAAATGAACGACAAGAGTCATTTTTCACCGTTTCTTCAGAAACCAAAAATGAACGACAAGAGTCATTTTTCACCGTTTCTTCAGAAACCAAAAATGAACGACAAGAGTCATTTTTCACCGTTTCTTCAGAAACCAAAAATGAACGACTAGAGTCATTTTTCACCGTTTCTTCAGAAACCAAAAATGAACGAAAAGAGTCATTTTTTTTTCAGACACATGACCAAACTAGCTGTGGTTTCCGTGCACTGAATTCCATAATTATGTATGCATCCATAATTACGTAATTCCTTGCATAGTCCGCACAGTTTGTCTTGAAATGTTTTAGGGGAGGAAAATCAAACCCGTGATGAGTGTGACTAGACTACCATAGGGTCCTTTTAATTAGATCGACAAATGATCCTTTTAATTAGGCCGCCAAGGAGTCCTTTCAGCTATATCATCACATGATATTCCTAACCAGATTTTTGGATCAATCTGTTTACCTAGACCACTCAGGGGTCTAATTATGGAATAGTACAATATAATCCAAGGGTCTTTACTATCACGTAAAAGCCCATTGAGGATTTAATATAGTACCTTTGGATATCCTACTACGAATTCCTTATACAAAGATATGGAAGATTCTTCGAGGATTTGGATAACAAAAACTTGGATTTACACAAAAACATAAAAGGAAACACATAAGCACATAATCACATAGTTGTCTAACTTGTTTATTAATTTGTTATCTTTGGACGCGGATACTTAAAGCACACCAGGAATCCAATTCGTGGATTTCATTTGGCACTTTAATCATTTCAAGAATCTATCTATGAAGATAGGAAAATCTTAATAGGAACTCGGCTTTGTCCCTATTGAATTGTGATGTACGTATTGAATCATACAAAGAATTCAATTAAGGACTCCGATGAATGATATCCATCCACAAGGATCTAATTATGAAGATAGAAAGATCCTACATGGATTTTGGAGTTTGTGTAACGAGAGTGTTCCGACACCTTGCACTAGGCGTGGTTACGTCGATACACAAGGTAGAAAGTTCATGAGGTTGAGGCGCCAGATATGCCAAGCGACATATGAAGCAGAGTTTGAAGGTTGAGCAGCAGCAGGATTTGTAACAGCTTTGCTTTGGATTGCAAAGCGGCATATGTTAACCAAATGTCTCCATCGTCCACCGTGGGTACATTTGAAACAAGGTATTTGATTTGAATAATGACGATGGCCTTGATTGCACCAAGGAGCAGTTCCCTTATACAGCTTCATCCCTGAAGCGAGTCATGGTGATAGCTAAGTCAACGGTCCTCTGGAGTACGACGCCTATTCGCTGGGTAATTGCAGCACCTGATTCGGACATTGTTGTTGCGATAAAGAAGCATCTTGAAGATAACGAAAGGCATAGGAGGAAACAAGCGAAAGATAGTTAAAAGAAAATGATAAGGTATGTAGATTATGACCATTTGTTTGTTACCAAAGGCAAACAAATGAGAGAGTGACTAATCAAAGTAAGCGGGTTAATATAATGTATCGCGAAGACATGCTCGCCTATAAGTGAACACTCATCCCAAGAATTCCCAGGTACGCACAACTGGTCTCGCGTCTGATGAGATGTATACGAAGTGCTTGCCTAGACAGAAAACCCAGAATACAGGCATTCACCCTTCCAGTTTGCACGTGTTCACATTATTAAAAACCCAAAACCTTGACGAGAGTTTTGAAAACTCAAAGGGGTTCAAAACCATATAACAGAGGGTTCAAAACCTTGTAATAAATCATCCTAGAACAGATGATTAGTTTTCAAAGCGGTTTTGAAATTTATGTTCTTGTTGTGATAGTCGCCTAAGGATAGGTGACGGTATTGTTTTATGACTAAACGCAAGTAAACTCGCGTTAGGGTCCTAAGAAGGTTATAGACTAGGTCAAAGTATTACTAATAACCTAATTCCCTATAACCATTGGCTCTGATACCATCTTTTCTGTCACACCCCGACCACGTAGAACATACGAAACGTGGCGGAAACGTCGGGGAGTGTTGTAACAGAATTAATTGTTTCAAATCCATGGCAATTGAAGTTTCGTTTTATTGATTAAAGGTGTAACAATGTCTTAACAATCAAAGAAAATACAACATAATTAACTAGTCTTGCATCTTTTATTGTCACTAAAGCCCAAGTCTGCCTATGTGTATCTTGATCATCTTATGCAATAGCTCCTGAAAAACTCATGTGAAAATAGGTACGTCAGCATAAAAATGCCTGTGAGATACATAGGTTTTGTGAAAATAGGATTCATGACTTGTATTTGAGAAAATGTTTAGTCATGAACCTTGTAATTTGCTTTGTTTTGTAAATCGTTTGAAAATCAATAAGTTCAGATGATATGTATAAATAAGTGAATAATGTATGGTTAAATGAATAACCATAGTAAAATGGGTTTGTATAAGATAAGTTGTTTGTAAAACAATGTCTTGTGAAAAGTATGTTATTTGTATAAAATGTTCTATGCCTCAAACTAAAATGATTCAAATAACGCTACGATATGTAATACCATACAAACACTTATATATAGGAAGTACCAGCGGCGTATCCACCATGCTAGTATCATATTACACACGCATCGTTACTTAATCACTTAATCAAACCAAACCAACCAATGTAAGAAGTCTATGTTTAAATCAATTGTCAAAAGTATTGGGTAATATGTCAAAGTATTCATGTCAAGATGTAAATCATATCAAAATGTCTATGTCAAATATCCGTGTCAAATGTCTATGTCAAATATCCATGTCAAATGTCTAGGTCAAGATGTCATGTATGGCAAGTGAAATGTCTCAACTAAACCATATGCACAAAAACAAAGTATTGAAGTAAAACTTGGTTTTAAATCAAAGTTATGTTTTGTGGGAAATGCATGATCAAATGTCAATCATGTTAAAATGTCTATGCCGAAATGTCTATGTCAAATGTCTCTGTCAAAATGTCACGTAAAACGATGTACTAAGTAATGCACACAATTGAGCACACCTAGCATGAAATGTCATAAAATCATGTACTATAATGTACTAACGAACATAGCACTATATGATGTTAAAACAGGAAAGCACGAAAGTAACAAGTAGGCACATGTGTTCCACCCCAAAACAGTTTGGAAAACAGTAAAAGAGGGGTCTATGTACTCACCTGAGATTGCTCAGTAGTCCTTGAGTAACAACTAAACAATGCTAGAGATCGCGGATATCAAACGGCACCTAGTATAGGTAGCTATATTAATAAACCGGACCTAAATCGGAAGATCGGGTAGTATTAGGGTTTGTAAACCAAACGAGTGTAGAGACTCGTGTCATTTGGTTTAACAAAGCCTACATACTAAATGAAACTTAACCTAAGTGTCTACGACCCATTACGACCCGTTTAGGTAGCTTATGCTACTTTAACGCGTCGTTCGCGTGAAACGCGTTCGGACCGCCTAACTAGCCATATGACAAGTGTTATATGCCTAAACATGTTACATAATCAGTTAAGTGACAAAGGTTTAGGTTACATATGCTTAATTACCAATTATACATGAAAAGGGTATTCTGGTAATTTACCTAAGGCATATAAACTACCTATCATACAACTACTTAAACGATGTGACCATAGGGTATAACCTCGGAAGGTTATTCCCTACCTACTATGGTCACCTAATGTGTTTGGTCGGATCCTAATGATCGACCAAACTGGGTCGGGTTCGAGGTATAAGCGATTTATTAGATCGCTTACCCTACGACCCTAGACAACGTGGTAATCAGTAGGCATAGTCCCAAGGGACTATAACCAACGTGATTACACTCACGTTGCGAAGTTCAAACGAACTTTGCATTGACCATAACTGGTCAATGTAGAAAGTCAGACTCGAAAGACTCGAAAAGCAATAAAAGAACGAAAGAATACTTACGAAGGGTCCCCGAAAGCTAACCCAGATCAAAATAGCTCAGGTATGAAACGAAGGTTCCAACTTAGAGCCCAAATGATCAGATTTGTGAGAAATGAAGTAAAGGGGGTGGGGTATTTATAGATTTCGGGTAACCGTTAAGATCGTTTCTTGAATAACGTGCCTTAATCGGAACCGTACACTTGTCGTAAAGTTGTGGTGTCCAGGAAGTTTGTTCTTATCCGCTGACTAGACGATAGGAAACGAGTGGACACGAATCAATCAGCTGCAACTTGCAAACAAAACATTGAATCTGGCCCAGTTTAGGCAGTCGCGTAGCGCGACTGGTAAGTCTTTAGGGCTCGCGCTACGCGACACCCCTCCCTGTTCCAGAAATGTTTCATAAATGACAGGTTTAGTCCCTGCACGTGTTTAAGCCCTTTTTCGATGCGTTTGAGCCCCGTTGACCTCATTTCAAGGCTCTAAAATGAAGTTAAAGTATAGGGAACTCAAAACATGCTCAAAAATATGCCGGAGGTTGGTTCGTTTGGCCGTACGAACGCGATGTTCGCTTAATTACGACGGAATGCGCATAAGCGCGAAAAACGATCCAAATGACGCGACGAATGGATTTTTCTTATGGAGAACACTAAAATATAATGTAGTCATGCTTACATAAATTTTTGGATGTCCAGATGTATTCAGAACGTAAGTTATGCGCGGAAATGCAAACTTGTGCACTTTTTGTCACTTTTAGTCCCTGAATGACACAAAAGTTTATTTTAGCACACCGAACCCCTCAAAGCCTATTTCTAAGCTATGTAAAGGATATTTGTGGTATGTTTAACTTATGGTCATGTTCTGGAAGGTCTGTTACAGTTCAAATTGGCATACTTTCGCAGTTTGTCAACTTTAGTCCCTGTAAGCGATTTAACTTTGATTTCACCACACCAAACCTTCCAAAACTTATATCTAAGTTATGTATAGGTTATTTAAGGTATGTTAAGCCTATTTCACTATTCCGGAGTGTTCGTTGCATTAAACTGGTTATATTTACGCATCAGTGCGTGTATAACCTTCCAAAAAGCGATTTAGAGCTTGAAATCGAACATGAGTTGATATGTGCAAAAGATACACATATTTATACAAGTCCAAAGTATGAAATACATTATTTCATTGGTTTGGCATTTGTTTGATGGTTGAAATGACACAGGTGTTACAGCTTCGTCCTGAAACTCGGGATCCCTCCACCTTTGGCCATCAAGTTGTTCTAAGTGTAGGAAATTAAATTGTTCAAGAGACAGAAAGTGAATTGTTTGTTAAACCACAACCATCAGAATAAAAAAAAGTGGGCTCCGACCTAGGCATCAATATCCATCATCGCCCAAATCGCTGCTTTCAAGCAGCAGCACCTTCCACCACGGCATCGCCTTCTCCACAAGCATCCTGTCCAAGATCCGCTCCAGCATCCTTCCCTGCATCCTTTTTGCCATCACCACCAGCGTCAGCCACCTCTTCAGCCACCTTGGAAGGTTCCTCGGACACCGGCTTAGCAGGATACTCCACAGAATTACCACTGAGATCCTTCAACTTCGCCTCCCAAGCATCAACGTTCCAGGAAAGGCATTCGAAGCCCATGGCTCTGGCTTCATAAGCCATCTTTAGCCTGACTTGAAGGAGGGAAATTACAACGGACCCTTTGAGGCCCTCTCGGTAGGTGTTCATATCCTGCTCATATTGGAGATGGGCGGCATCGAGCTTGGCTTGAGAATCCTGGTTGGCCTTGTTGATGGCGGCCATGGCTTCCTGAGTCACAGCCTTGTATTTGTCCTCATAATGTTGTAACTTAGCGGCGGCTATAACTCCCTGATCAGCAATGATGGTCTCTACTTTCTTCAGCTTCACTTCCAGCATCTTATTCAACCCACAGCTTTCTTCGTAAAGGCTCGTCAGGCGTTCAAGACCCTACAAACCAAGGACACAGGTATTAGTATGTATTGACATATATAATCAGCATATGTATGCGGGATATAGCAAAAGGATATGTACCTGGTTAAGAAAGCTGGTCATAAACCCATTGGATTTGAGGAACCCATGGTTTTCATAGGGGAAGGTTTCGGATGAAGTTGGAGAGTCAGTTTCCTTTCTTTTGCGGGAGCTTGAGGCACGTGGCTTTGTGATAGGAGAAGGCTTGGGTATGGCTGTTTCCTTGGAGCTGGTTACCGGTTTGGAAGCGGTAGAAGGCTTGTTGGGTTCCTTCTTCACTTGGACAGGGCCAGGGTAGCAATCCAACTCCTCCAGGTCAAAGGCTTCCGGAATCTTGGCTGGTGCTGTATAACAGGGAAAGAATCTAAATCTCTACTCTTATTTTATTTTTAACTAATTAAATACGTGGAAAATTATATGATCCTTACCAGACATGTTAGACGAAGAATATTGACTTTAACTTGGAAGGTGCAATGAGAAGGTTCTGTCACTCTCAGGCAATTGGTAGACCCTTTTGATTCTCTCTTCGGATTCTTCAGTGGAAGGAGCCAACTCTTTGAAGTTTGCTGCACAAAAACATAAGGGAGTTAGTGCAGGATACGTCATTAGGATACATCATTAGGATATATTTGGGGATAACTTAAAACCCTAAACCCTACCGGAGGTCAACTATTTCACCGGAAGGCTATCACCTTCGGCAATGGAGTCCCGCCTAACAAAGAAAAATTTACGTTGCCACCCATCCTCGTTCCTTGTTACTTTGAGGATGAGGGGATTGCTGGAGGTTGAAAAAAGCAAGAAACGGTTGTTGCCGTGTGAACGGAGACTGTAAGCGATCGGGATATCCTCAATGCAAAGGTCAGGGACGTGAAGGGCCTTGATCTGGTTAAGCACGATTAGTACTCTCCAAACCATGGGCATTGTTTGGGGAAAACTAAGACCGGTGGTATGGAAGAATTGCATGATGAATTCAGAAAAATGATAGCAAAGGCCAAGAGAGAAAGGGTATGTTGAAAAGCAGATCCATTCTTCGGACGATACGTCTGACCGAAGACTCCGGTCAAACGGACGAATCACTGCCCTGTCATAGAAAGCACCGGAGGTTCTCAGTGCGGCGATGTCGGCATTATCGAAAGAGCACACCTCCTTCTCAGGACGTTTGAGCAGATTCTGGTTAGCAAACGATGAGGTTGATTCGTCGGAGTGAGATCGAGTTCTGGTGGCCATCAAGGAAGTTAAGCAGAGAGAGTCTTGAGAGAAAGGAGAAGAGAAAATACTTGAGAATTTTGAGGAAGGTGGTTTATTATCAACAAGAAAGTGAGAAGATATAGGGGCGAGATAGATAGGCAATGAGTGAAAGTCGCTTGGGGAGTTGCACATTGTCAAATCAACCGTCCTTTCGCTTTAATTGCCTCGGTCGACGTGAAAGAAACTAAAATATATCCGTTTGAATTTAGAATTCCAATAGATATATTTTGGGGACAATTGTTATGGGTGGTTTTCTGAATCCATATCCTGAATTATATCCTGACTTTATTACTTTTGATTGTGACCAGGATACCGGATCAGGATATTGGTAACATCCTGATGCAGTATCCTGGTAGTTACTAATTGTTCACATGCAGATTAGCATGGCAAGCTTATAACGTTCGAGTGGACTACTTCTCCTGGAGACTCGGGCTATTCAGTTGAAAAGAAGACGTTCAAGCCAAAAGAGAAGGGGTCTTCAACGTTCAAGAAGGAATATTCGAAGCATCCCGGTTTTATAGGATACTTTGTTGTTTCCATTGTACTATAAAAAGGAATGTACGGATCGATAGACACACAACAACTTCACCTACTTTCTTACTTTCTCTGCAAGCTGCAATCACTCGCAATCACATTTCATCAACACTCACACTCGAAATTCATTGTAACTCGAAATTCTTTGAACTAATAAGAAGAACAAGGCAGTTGCGATTGTCAGCTTCCGAGGTTTTGTGCCGTCTATCTAGATTGATTAAGGGCTTTCCTCGTACATCTCGTGTTAATCTTTACATTTCTGCTCATTGTTTGATTGTTGATATAGTTTGGTATCCTGGGCTATATCCTGAAAACCATTTTTGCAAACAATTAAATCAGAATATTTTTAACACACATTGTTAGCACACTACCTCACAAAACTAATTTGATCACTAAATTGCTTAGGTAATTTTTTACCAAAACATTCATAACAAAATTACCTAGGACTCCTAGAGGGCACGATATGATATGGGTAATAGTGGATCGATTGACGAAGTCTGCACACTTCCTACCTATTCAAGAGAAAGATAGCACTGGAACGCTAGCTGAGCTCTACCTCAAGGAGATAGTAGCACGTCACGGAGTGCCTATCTCGATAATTTCAGATAGAGATGGATGATTTGTATCGAGGATTTGGCAATCTTTTCAGGAGGCCTTTGGATCTCAATTGAATCTAAGTACGACCTTTCACCCGCAGACAGACGGTCAGAGCGAACGAACCATACAAACGTTGAAAGACATGCTTCGCGCATGTGTGATGGATTTAGGTGGCAGTTGGGACACTCATCAACCCCTAGTTGAGTTTTCCTATAATAACAGCTACCATACGAGTATTCAAGCCGCAACGTTCGAAGCTCTTTATGGCCGTAAGTGCCGCTCACCGTTGTGTTGGGCAGATGCTGGAGATAAACAGTTGGTTGGCCCCGAACTGTGTAACACCCCAAAAACGGGTTTGGTAATCAAACCACGTTAATATTAACAACGGGTAAAATACCGCTAGTGGTGAAAATCTACCCGGTAAATAATAGAATTTAAATAAATAAACCTAGTATTAATTAGAAGGAGGTTAAATACTTTGAGAAAACAAAGTATATAAAAGGCCCAAGTTAACGGGACTTAAAAATAAAACGGGTTATGACTGCCCCGAACCCATTAAATAACTAGGAATATCAACCTAGTTGGTTATGTGTTGTTAAAACAATAAAAGAAACAAGAAATAGATTACCCTTTTACAAACTATGGAACAAGAGGGACTAAAAGAGGCAAAAAGGAAAATGTTTTTAATTAAAAGAATAAAACACCAAAACACACACATTAGTGTATGTTCTGGTCGTGGTTTTCAACAGAGCAAGAAGGGGGTTCCTCAATTGAATCCTAACCCATACAAATCAGCCAAATTGAAGGGGCAAATCGAACCCAAATAAAAAATCAAGTCCAAATTAGTGATCACCCAAGTGAAGGGATCACAAGGTATGTTAAATTTCATTATTTGGTTCCATCTTGAATCCTTGATGAATGCATGAAATCGAAAATTGGGCTTGAACGATTGATGTTTGGGTGAAACTAGGATGAATCCATGTTTAGGAATGAACCCTACTCAATAAATTGATGAGTTGATGTTCATAATTGTGAACCTCATAATCACCCACTTAGGTGTTAAATGGGTTTTGTAGATGATGAAGGACATTAGATTTTTTATCATGAAATTAGTGTTGTTTGATTTCCATGAAGTAAATCTAGGTGTTGTTATGCATGCTAAATATAAGGGATTTGAAAATGATGTTAATCTTGGCAAAAATACTAGTTATGAACTAGTTTGTAAATGTGTAAAAGTTATGCCCACAAGGTGTTTGTTAAAATTGTGACAACCGTCAAAAATCCAGGTATCCGTACAATTAATTAACTATGATTAGTTCTTAATGACTGTGCTGAATTACAATTAACTGCGTTCTGATTACTGTATCATACTTACATGTGCATCACATAGTGCATAATGTCACATCATATTTACATACAAACCATATTGACATACATGATGCACAAAGCACAGTTAGCACAGTTACCGGATAAAACAGGAATATGCTGACGGGGTTCAGTACATAGACAGACAGTGTTTTGAGACCCAGTATGAGTCAAAAACCAAGTACTACACTAGTATAGTGTGTAGGGAAGTAAGGACCACAAAACTGCTTTACTAGGTGATAGTTAAAGTGCCGGAAAGTGCCTAAAACCCACTTAAAGTGCAGAATTCTGCATAAATCAGGAAAAATCAGCATTTTAATATGCTTGTATCATGCAAAAATATGACTAAATGGTCCTGGATACTTTCCTAAGTGTCGGGAATTAAAAGTGTCACAAAAGGGTACATAATGAACATTAAACGGTATAGTTTGATACTTTAACGAACCGGTATCTAACCAAACAACCGGACACTACCCGGAACACCAAAATTATACTAGAAGCATTGTTTTATTATTTCTGAGCTAGTTATGATCCCCGAACACCCTAACACGCTATATAACACCTAATATGCTTAGACACTAAACTTTACACTTGAAATCTAACTTAATAACTTAACTTATCATTCAACACTAACCAAGACCCCCCCCCCCCCCATGGTGGACGGTCAGCTTAGTGGCCCCACCTTTGATCTTGTATGATCTTACTTGATCTCCCAAAGATTTGTGAAGATTTGTTTAGTGATATGTCATGTACTTGAAGAACATAATCGTAAAACTTTAACATAAGCTTATTAACATATGAATACATGTTGAATCGTGTTTATTTGCTTCTTGATTATTATGTAGATAACATTGTTTTGGCACCTGGTAAGTGTAAGTGTGTAGGGTTGATTGTTGATTGTTTGTGATGATTTTTGAAAAGAAAATGAGATGCTTTGATAGCATGGACACCTCCATTTTTAGGGGAAACTATGGCAAAATTTTCTAAAAATATAAACACTTAGGAAAATATTTTCTAACAAATATTTACAAGTGTATTTTAAATATGGTTTTCAATATAAACTTTGCCATATATTTTGTTACAAAAATACAAGTATTGGAGGTTGGTTTTTATAAATAAAAATGGATAAATATGTATTTAGAATATATATTTACATTAAAGACACACTGTGTGTGATTATTTGTATACTTTGTGTAGTAGTTATATTATTTTAGGGTTAAAATAATGTAACTTAACAAATACCAAGAAATTTACAATCCAAAATATTACCAAAAATCACAAGGAATAAATATATAAGTTACACACATAATATTGTGGAACCGAACGATAGATCGTAACTTACAAAATATTCCGGAAAATATCGTTATAAATATATTTTTGGTAAAAAATATTTTGGATACAAGAAATGAAAGTATGACTTTTATTATTACAAAGTATATCATATTTTCGACAAGGAGAAAATATATTATTTTTGGAAGTTAAAATATATTTTCTCGGAATATTTAGAAGATATATGATTTTTGGGAAAAGTATATATTTTCTTGAAATACATTATTTTTGGAAATAAATATTGGAGATTTATTCAATATTCCGGAATAATCAAGTATGAGCATGCAATTATACATGTATGAGATACCCCCATCCTTGGGAAGGAAATACGAAAATAAATACTTGAGAAGTATTATTACAAAATATTGCTTAACAATTATTCCAAAATTAAATATAATTTAAAGTTAAAATAATTATTATTTTAACAAATAATTATAACTTGGAATAATATTGAGGACATAAAAGAAACGTAACTCAAAAACGTAAATACTAAGGCAAGGCACGGCCCGTTCGTCTAATAGACCCTAGTACATTGTAGGTAGTCGTGTTTGCTGACGAGATTTGAGTTACGAGTATCGAAGACGCAAAACTGTGAGTTCATGTCCCCCTTTTCTCTTAACTGTTTTCAGTTTTATAACTACAGGGGTGAAATACATGTTACAATTGTTTACAAACGTTTTATACATGATATGGTTAGCTAAGGAGGGTTACTGCTTGATCATGTGAAAGGTGGGTACAACACTTAAGACCATTAATCCTTGTCGTAGGACCGAGGGACATGAGTGATAGATCTATTTGGGTGTAGCGAGTCCACACCCAGGAGGACCAGGGTGGCCCATGTGGTGACTATGTCCACATACTATTGTCGTGGCAAAATTCCGCTAGGTTTGAGTTTTCCTGCACCATTTCCCACATACCATTGGCCTTGCAAACCATTGGTGATCTGTTTTTCCTTATTGCTACATAACAGGGACATACATACTGTAACATCTGTGCTTGTACTCATTGTGAACAGTTCAGTTATCAATAAAACAATGTTATTTGATCCCAATGTTGGTTTGGTTGTGTTTTACATTTTTCATGTTTTGACTTTTATCCAATTTCAAACTCTATATCACTTTCTGGAGAGTTATACGCAAACTGATGCGTAAACATAATCAGTTTAATGCGACAAATACTCCGGAACATCAACATATACTTAACATACCTTAAATAACCTTTACATAACTTAGAAATAAGTTTTGAAGGCTTTGGTATAGCAAAAACAAGTTAATTCGCTTACAGGGACTAAACTTGACAAACTGCGAAAGTATGCCAATTTAAACTGTAACAGACATTCTGGAACATGAACATAAGTTAAACATACCATAAATATCCTTTGCATAGCTTAGAAATAGGCTTTGGGGGGTTCGGTGTGCTAAAATAAACTTTTTAGTTATTCAGGGACTAAAAGTGTCAAAAAGTGCACAAGTTTGCATTTTCGCGCATAACTTACGTTCTGAATACATCCGGACATCCGAAAATTTATGTAAGCATGACTATATTATGCTTTAGTGTTTGGCTTGCCAAAAATCCATTCGTCGCGTCATTTGGATCGTTTTTCGCGCTTATGCGCATTCCGTCGTAATTAAGCGAACATCGCGTTCGTACGACCAAACGAACCAACACCCGGCATATTTTTGAGCATGTTTCATGTCCACAATGTTTAGGAATCATTTTAGGGCCTTAAAGTTGGCTTGACGGGCCTTAGAAGTGCCGGAAATGGGCTGAATACACAACAGGGACCAAAACTGCAATTCTGCAAAACATGGCCAGGCGGCCCGCCTACACTTCTGATGATCCTGAAGCGGGCCGCGTCAGCCTCTGCAGACCAGATTCAATGTTTCATAGCCTGTTTGCAGTTGTTTCGCACCCCCAATCCCAATTCCAAGTGTCAATTCCTTATGGTGGGTGGCAAATTTACCTACCATAACATTCCAACAAGTGTACGCATGAGATTCGAGCACGGTTTCCATGAAACAATCTTAACGGTTACCCAAATACTATAAATACCCCATGCCATCCATTGCAAAACTTACAAGAATTTTGATTTGAGAAACTCTAAGTTGAAACTATTGTTTCATACCTGAGATTTTTGAATCGAAATTAGCATTCGGGGACCCTTCGTAAGTATTCTTTCGTTCTTTTATTGCTTTTCGAGTCTTTTAGAGTCTGAAAGTCAAACTTTGTTTGACTTTCTGCATTGACCAGTTTATGGTCAATACGAAGTTCGTTTGAACTTCGCAACGTGAGTGTAATCACGTTGGTTATAGTCCCTTGGGACTATGCCTACTGATTACCACGTTGTCTAGGGTCGTAGGGTAGGCGATCTGATAAATCGCCTATACCTTCGAACCCGACCCATTTGGTCGATCATTAGGATCCGACCAAACACATTAGGTGACCATAGTATATAGGGAATAACCTTCCGAGGTTATACCTTATGGTCGCTTCGTTTGAATAGTTGTATGATAGGTAGTTTATATGCCTTAGGTAAATTACCAGAATACCCTTTTCATGTGTAATTGATAATTAAGCATATGTAACCTAAACTTTTGTCACATAACTGATTATGTAACATGTTTAGGCATATAACACTTGTCATAGGGCTAGTTAGGCGGTCCGAACGCGTTTCACGCGAACGACGCGTTAAAGTAGCATAAGCTACCTAAACGGGTCGTAATGGGTCGTAAACAATTATGTTAGGTTTCATTTAGTATGTAGGCTTTGTTGAACCATATTACACGAGTCTCCATACTCGTTTGGTTTGCAAACCCTCATGCTACCCGATCTTCCGATATAGGTCCGGTTTATTAACATAGTTACCTATATTAGGTGCCGTTTGATTCCGAGATCTCTAGCATTGCTTGGTGGTTATCTTAGGACTACTGAACAATCTCAAGTGAGTACATAGACCCCTCTTTTACTGTTTTCCAAACTGTTTTGGGGTGAAACACATGTGCCTACTTGTTACTTTCATGCTTTCCTGCTTTAACATCATATACCTGCTATGTTCGTTAGTACATTATAGTACTTGATTTCATTACATTTTATGCTATGTATGTCCATTGTGTGCATACTTAGTACATTGTTTTACATTACATTTCATGCTATGTATGTCCATTTTGTACATACTTAGTACATCGTTTCACATTACATTACATACTAGGTACGCCCATTGTGTGCATACTTAGTACAGTTGTTTTCATCACATGTTTACATTTTGGTATGAAATTTGGGTTGTTTACAATGGAACAATACATTCATTAACATTAGCTACGCCATTCGTTAGTAGGTAGTGGTACCATAGGAATTGACAACTCCCGTTCCTGAAATCCTGGGTTTGTTTGGATTGGAAGGAATGACCGAATTCGATATACATAACTTAGATAAACCTTTAATTTGTTTAAGGGTTTATCGCCACAGTCTCAAGGCTTGGATGTATGCATTATAACAATACCGCATAAATGTTTGTATCAGTATAGCATGCATTTGTTACACAAAACATAACTTTGATTTAAACCATGTTTTACTTCAATACCTTGTTTTTGTGCATTTTACATATGGTTTAGTTGATACATTTCACTTACCATACATGATATTTCAGAGTACACATTACATGATCTACATTAAAGATAAACATTTTGACATTGATATACACATTTGGTGGTTTACATTGGACATAGACATTTCAATATGGTTTATACATTAACACATGACAATTCATTTATACATGAACAATTTACATTGGTGGTTGGTTTGAGTAAGTGATTTGAGTAACGAAGCGTGTGTAATATGATACAAGCATGGTGGATACGCCGCTGGTACTTCCTATAAACAAGTGTTTGTATGATATTACATGTCGTAGCGTTACTTAAATCATTTCAATATTTAACATATTACGTTTTACATAAACACTTATTTTCACAAGACATTGATTTACAAAACAACTTATCCTATACAAACCCATTTTACATGGTTATTCATTTAACCTTACATTACTCTCTTATTATACATATCATTGCTTTTTGAATGATTTCTAAAACAAAACAACTTACAAGGTTCATGACTGACTGTTATTAAACATTTTTCTTAAACTTAAGTCATGAATCCTATCTTCACAAATCCTATGTATCTCACAGGCATTTTTATGCTGACGTACCTATTTTCACATTTGTTTTCTGGACCTGTGCCTTAGAGACTTAAAATGAAGATAGACTATGTTTAATTGTGTTCTGAACTCTTTAATTCCTGTTTGAAACAATGAAACTTCTATGTTTATAAATAAAATACAACTTTGTATGCCATGGTTATGAAACAATTAATTCTGTTACAACACTCCCCGACGTTTTCCGCCACGTCTTGTATGTTATACGTGGTCGGGGTGTGACACATACATACAGACATACTTTACAGATTTATTCATACACAAACACATGAACTCGCTCAACTTTTGTTGATGTTTTCAAATTACATGTATTTCAGGGAACTAAGTGGATCTGGCAGGTGTTGCATGTTTTCAAGCTGCGTCATGAATAAAAGGTGTCATCCAAGGTCATTAGGGTTTAGGAAACGTATCTTAATCCTGGACGAGATACGTAGTTCTAAACTCTGGTTGGTTTAAAATCTTTTGTCGAGTCTTTGTGAACTCATTAAAACATGTTGTGGTTTGTAACTTGAATTTGGTATCAACGTTTCAGACAAGTATGTTATGTTGTTTTCAAACTTAATTAATGGATGAACATCTTATGGTTTTTATCATATATCATTTTTATGATTGAATGCTATGGTATTAAGAAAGTCACACCAATAATCACGCTTCCGCAAAAGTCAGGGTGTGACAGCTTGGTATCAGAGCTTCGATCGTAGCGAACTAGGATTCTTTCACGAGTCTAGACTACGATCATTAGGGCTCTCACGAAAATGTTTTCACAAACATATATTCATTGCATACACAAAATGTCCAGATCCAGGAAACAAACATTTTTACAAATAAAAGACACAAAATACATTTCAAAGAATTCGTTTATAATTCAGTCTGAGAGACTGGGGAGTTAGTCTGAGAGACTGGGTAGTTCAGTCTGAGAGGCTGGGTAGTCTGAGAGACTAGTTGGGACAGTTTGAGAAACTGGGAGGTTTAGTCTGAGAGACTAGGTGGTTCAGTCTGAGAGGCTGGGTGGGATAGTCTGGGAAGACTAGGATGCATACATCCTTACATTGTTACTACTTACATTCTTATTTGATGATTGTTGATATATGTGCATATGTTGTGATTTTTTTGATTACAGACACCATGTCCTCATCTGAGAGTGAGCTGTCAGATACCGTAGACCCTATGGCCATAGTTTCAGACAATGAGATTATCCCGGACCCGGAGGTTTTCACCTCTGACACTAAGAGTAGCGATGATGATGATTTCCAGCCGTTTGCTTTACCAGATTTTGGCGATGATATACCGCTAGCTGATGGTTTTCCTATCGAGGATCTATTTCTTGTTCCGATCCCCGGTCCTTTACCCCTTGTTGCATTTCCTCTCGAGGATTTGCCTTTGGATGCTTTGTTTGACGATGACGTCGATCTTTTTATTGAGGTTCCCCCTGAGGAGGCCCAGGATGATGGAGCTCCAGTCGACGATGTCATTGTTGTTCCGCTTATTGAGATTCTGATCATTGAGATTTCATCCGATCATTCTGGTCCTGATTCATTCGAGTCTGTGTCATCTACTACTTTGCACGCACTGGGATTGCAGCGTTATCCCACCGATTCTGATTCTGACACAGCTATGTGTGCCGCACCTGTTCCTCCACAGGACTTCGAGTTTGATGATGAGTTTGATCCTGACATTGATCCCGAGCATGAGGTTGACTTCGTCCCCGACGATCAGCTTTTTGATGTACCCGCTGATCTCGAGCCGATACCCACGCATGATCCTCTGCCTGAGCATGACCACGTTGACATACCAGTTGTTGCACCACCTCTACCCGATCCGATCCCTACAGCCGCTGACCATGCTCCTTTTGCTGACCATATAGATCCCCGTTACGCATTCACCCGCAATGGGTGGATAGAGGACGATGATGACTTGCCTCCTTTCGTTAGGCCCGTTACTCCCCCACCTGCACCTACTCATGTACCTGTTGACGTCGCCCCGTTTCACCCACATGTGTCTGACATACACCGCACCGATCTACCGGTCACGTTCTTATAGGATATCCCTCCGCCCCGTCCAGGGGAAGGACCGTCTAGCCAGCCATCTGGTCATGTCCCACCTGTGTCAGCTGCCTTTCCTTTCATGCCACAGTTTGCACACACTGCACCTTTTGTTTCGGCACCATCAGGCGAGCCACTGATTTGGTTTCCGCCCAACACGATGCATGTTTCTGATCCATACCATCCCTTCTATTACACTGGTTACACGAGGGATGGTCTGCTTTTGTCGTTACAGCTCCAGCAGGAGACCTTGTGTCGTAGAGTCATGGATCTTGAGAGGATTCCGCGTCCTCCACCTTGTCCCTGTCAGTCACCGTTTGCGACTCCACCCGCTCCTCATCTGCCATACCCAGATATAGATGTTCGTTTTCTTACTATGGAGCAGCAGATTAGCTATCTGTTGCGTCGTGTTCATGCTCTCGAGGAGGAGTTAGCGCATGTGCGTAGTTTGCTATTCGTTCCTCCACCTCCTTCTCCTCCACCATCAGCATAGCAGGTTTTTGGTTTTATGCAGGTAGCATACTGTCACACCCCGACCACGTAAAACATCAAATCGTGGCGGAAACGTCGGGGAGTGTTGTAACAGAATTATTGTTCCACAACCATGGTAATTAGAAGTTATGATTTATTCATCAAACAGAGAGTTACATTGTCTTAAAATAACTGAAACGAAGAGTTCATCACATAATTAAACTAGTTCCATCTTTATTTTAAGTCTCTAAGGCACAGGTCCGCCCTAGTGTGTCACGAACATCCTAAGCAGCAGCTCCTGAAAACACATGTGAAAATAGGTACGTCAGCATAAAAATGCCTGTGAGATACATAGGTTTTATGAAAATAGGATTCATGACTTGAGTTTAAAGAAATGTTTAATAAAAGTTAGTCATGAACCTTGTAAATTGTTTTGTTAACCAAAGTCTTGTGAAAAATATATTGTTTGTGTAAAAGGTATAACTCCAAATTGAATGATCTAAATAACGCTACGACATGTAGTATAATACAAGCACTTATATATAGGAAGTACCAGCGGCGTATCCACCATGCTTGTATCATACTACACACATCTCGTTTACTTAAGTCACTTAAACAAACCACCAATGTATAAAGTCCAAATGTAGTCAAGTAACGTGTAACAAATGTTATGTATGGTAAGTAAAGTGTAGTCACATAAACCAAATGTAAAAATGTACAAAACAAGGTATTTTGAATATATCAAAAAGTTATGTTTTGCAAAGTAAATGCATGTTTTACTGATACAAACACTTATGTGGTAAGTTAACGCATACATTCAAGCCTTGAGACAGTCGGATAACCCTAAGTCAGGATTATCAAAAGAAATGTTTTCGGATTCGGTCATTTCATCCATCCAAACAAACCTAGGATTTTAGGAACGGGATTTGTCAAGTCCTATGGTACCATTACTTACTACCGAGCGGCGTAGCTAATGTTAATGAATGTGTTTTAGTCCCGTTGTACAAACCAAATGTCATATCAAATGTAAACATGTTATGAGAAAGCAATGTACTAAATATGCTAAGTTAGCATACAAAGCAGAAAAGTCATGTAAATCAATGCGCTAGCATGTCAAGTAAACATACATAGCAAAAGAAGATGAAATTATGTATTAATAGTGTACTAATGAACATAGCAAGTTTATATTATGAAAACATGGAAAATCATGAAAATAACAAGTAGGCACATGTGTTTCACCCCAAAATGTTTGAAAAACGGTAAAAGAGGGGACTATGTACTCACCTTTGGGTGCGTTTTTATGTGTTAACAAAATCCCACAATTTGTTTATTCGTCCTAAATTAAATAAGAATGATTAAATAATCAAAACTCACAAAAATACATGAGTTTCTCCGATACTTGGAATTTTCACATAACTTTGAAATTTCTCGAAAAGTTATTATTTTTTATTATTTTGGTGTATTTGTATATATGTACTCGAGCGTAACACACCTAATCTTGTCAACACTAACACATGATCATACACATATTGTAAAAAACATAGCACATTGTAACACATAAAATAACCCATGAACAACCCATTCTAGTGTATGTTGAAAAACACTTATTTCAGCGTTTCGGTAACATTTTTGGGCGTCGGAAGTCACGTATGACTAACCAAACACCAAGTAAACTTAGTATTAGTTAAAATACTTATTTTTATATCAAAAATATCAGCTTGGTTACTGATCTAAAACAGTTTAATAAAAATCCTCCGAAAAGGCGATTTTTGACAGTTTTACCGCATAGTTTTGCATCAAACGTTACCCGAACCATCCGAAATCAAAACGACTTGAAATTTTAACACGACCCATGTTATTTACTGAAAATAATAATGGTTATACTCATGATAGTGCAGGTCTTAAATAAAGCACATAAATCATGCAAATTTCACCTAATTTACCACTTTTTAAGCTATATGTACAACATGCAAAGCTATCAAACCTATGTCAAAGTTTCATGCCATTATAATACGTCAAAAAATATTATTTTTAGTGTTTATAACCAGATCTAAAACAGTTTTTGTAATTTAACCATTTTTCATCACTTCTTGAGTTTTAAATCAACATATTTTCACATGTACAAGTGCCTAAAGCATGCTAACATTTCATCATCTTTTTATATGGGTTTAGATGCATAAAATATGTGATATATTCAGATGTATTTGCTGATGTAATTTAAATTTAACATATCATACATAAATCACCAAATACTTGCATCTTTACCACCAATCTAGAACATGTAACAACATAAACAAGTACTTAACAAGAACCAAACTCAAACTCAAAGAAAAAATAATATACACACATATATATGTACGGTTATATACATATATGTACATCACCATTTTTAATTGTTTCAAGACCCATTTCATTGTTAGATTTCAAGTTTAGTGAAAATCCCAAGATTCAAGAGAAACTTCAATCATCAAGAACAACCAAGAATCAAAAGTATGATTTAAACATAATGTTATACCTTCAAGATTCAAGTAGGTTGTGGGATGAGATTTTGATGATAAGAAGCTTGTAATCACTTGACAACACCTTGGAATCACCATAGATCTTCATACTAACTTGAAGGTTGCTTGAAATAGGACTTGAAGGTGATGAACAAAGCTTTGAAGGTTTGAAGGCAGAGAGAGGAGAGAGGGGACGGTTGGGAGGGAGGGAGAGTGAGGTTGAGTGAAGTGTGAAATGGTGTTGTGATCTTGTAAGAGATATGTAGATATATGGAATGGACAAGGAATGTAGCATGCATGAACAAGTGTCACCAAGGATCTAATGATATATTTCATAATCTTACAAAATATATGGTGGGGTCCAAGCATAAAGATGACCGAAATTTAGAGTGGGGGAGGGGGTGAAGTGTAAGTTTTTATATAAACTTGCCTTAAGTAGGCTAAAACGGGTGTTTAACTGGGTACCAGGTATTTTATCTAGCTTCTAAATTATTTTTATTATTCTATAAAAATAAACCTGCCAAAATATTACTGAAATAAATTTCAGTTGCCGAGATTTGGCTGCGTTGTCTGCGCTTTGCTGTAGAAGCACTGTGTCGCGCAGAAACACACGGTACGCGCTTAAATTTGAAAAATAACGTTTTTAGGCGTTTTAATTTATTTTTCAACATGGACCTGATTAAAATAAAATTTTAATCATAACAGAATATTTTTGGGATTTAAATATTATCCGGGCGGTCACCAACGTTAGTTTCGCAGTTTTGTCGTAAATAGTTCTTTAGTTCAAATAAACATGTTTTTGCCATACCGAATCCTTCGAAACTTATTTCTAATTTATGTAAAGGATATTTAGGGTATGTTTGGCTTACGTCAAAGTTCCATAGTGTACGCCACGTTAAACTGATTGCGTTTATGCACCAGTTAGCGTATGACCTTCTAGAAAGTGATTTAAAGCTTGAAATCGGAATCGAATCTAGTTGTAAAGTCATCAAACACAATAACACATATAATAACACCAAAGCACATTGTTTTATTGATAATCAACATTGTTTTACATTATACGATGCTTACAGAACACAGTTGTCACACATACTTTTAGTGAGAGTGTAGCTATTGAGCCCAGATTGCACAGCCTTTTGAAGACCAATTTTCTTTTGATTTTATGAATATTGTAGTTGGATAGACGATTTGGACAAGGGTGATGTGACCTCGTAGTCCCTTTTGATGTATGGTACATTGTAGAACATGTAAAACTGTAGTTGTGGTCGATGATTTATACAAGCTCAATCGCAATATTCTCATTATATGCATTGTTGAATTACTTGTTTGTGTTATGATTGGGATGTTATGTGCTTACTTGCGTTGATAAATGTTATTACATACACATACTACATACTTATATGCATAAGACCTGACCTATACAATCTTCTTTAGAAGATGCCTCCTCGAAGAGATAACACACTGCCTACAACTGAGGCCGAGTTACAAGAACGGATTTCACGAGTGATAGCACAACACGAGGGCTTACGCTCTGAGCATAGCGGAGGTACCTCGGGAAGCAACCCACCTCTTGGTAATGTTTAAGTCACTAAGGACACATTATGTTACATTTGGATATTCCATGTGCGATCTCTAATGCTTTATGTGAATGATGTTACTTGTACAGGCTGTACCTATAAGCAATTTCTATACTGTAAGCCTCTGAATTTCGACGGCGCCGGGGGTGCTGTAGCTTTTGTAAGGTGGACGGAGAAGACAGATTATGTGATAAGAATGAGCAAGTGTGCGCCGGAGCACCAGGTCACCTACATCTCTGGATTGTTCTTAGATGGAGCGTTATCATGGTGGAATCTCCAAGTCCAGACCTTGGGAGAAGAGGCTGCATATGCCATGACATGGGATGAAATAAAGGAACTCATGCGCAAGAAATACTGTTCTAGGGCTGAAATCCAAAAGTTAGAAACTGAATTCTGGAACCTCAAGATGGATGGTCCGAAGATTGCTGAATATGTGCAGAGATTTCACGACTTATCTCGCGTCGTTCCTTACATGGTTGATACGGAATTCAAGCGCATTGAGCGTTTTATTTGGGGATTGGCACCCCAAATCATGAGTATGGTAACAACATCTAAGCCTCCAACAATCACTGAGGCTATTGATCTAAGTGTGGCACTAACTGAAGAGGTAATCAGGTTGAACAAGTTCACGATCTCTGACCAGAAGAAGAAGGAGACTCACGTTGAGTCATCCGGTGAGAACAAAAGGAAGTTCTCAAACTTTAAGAAGGGTACCAGCAGTGCTAACAAGAAGAAGGATGTGAACCCACCAGCTGAAGTCAAGACTGGAGTTGAAAACAAAGGAAAAGGTTATATGGGCGCTCTGCCCAAATGTGATGTATGCCAGTACCATCATACCGGCCAGTGCAGAGTTAGGAAGTGTGAGTCTTGTGGAAAGGTTGGCCATTCGAAGGAGACATGCTGGGTTGGGACTGGCCGTGGTAGTGTCGGTCAGAGAGGTTATGGCAATGGAAACAATAACCGTGGTGGAAATGGGTATGGAAACCGCCCTCAAGGAGAAAATAGCGGTAATGGTAATCGTGGTAATTTTGGGAATCAAGCTGGTAGTGGGAACCGTGGAGCAAACAACAACCAAGGTGGTAATGGAAATGGAAATGGTCGGGGACCAGGGTGCTTTAATTGCGGAGACGTTGGGCACTTCAAGCGAGAATGCCCAAAAATCAACCAAGCTCAAGGAAGGGTTTTAAACATCAGAGCTAGGGAAGCTCGCCAGGATCCGAACGTAGTCACTGGTACGTTCCCTATCAATCAACGCTTTGCATCTGTATTGTTTGATACTGGTGCCGATTAAAGCTTTGTATCCCTAGAATTTAAGAATATACTTGGGTTGGTAGCTAGTAAGCTAGACATTCCGTATTCAATAGAACTAGCTAATGGAAAGCTAGTAGAAGCAAATGAAGTCATTAGAGGTTGCGTGATAGAACTGGGCGAGCATGAGTTTACGCTTGATCTTCTGCCAGTCGAGTTGGGAAGCTTTGACGTGGTAGTTGGAATGGATTGGTTGTCAAGTAACCAAGCAGAAATCGTATGTCACGAGAAGATCATCCGCATCCCGATGGCGAATGGAGAAACAATTGTAGTGGATGGAGAGAAGCACGATACGCCCCTAAGGATCATCAGTTGTTTGAAAGCCCGAAGATGTTTGCAGAAAGGATGTGTTGCCTTCTTGGCACACATTGTGGACAAGGAAGCCGCTGAGCCAAAGCTAGAAGACATCACAGTCGTGAAGGAATATCCTGAAGTCCTTCCCAAAGACTTTCCAGGATTGCCACCGCAGCGACAAGTCGAATTCCACCTTGACTTAGTTTCAGGCGCCGCGCCTGTAGCTAAGGCACCCTATCGACTTGCACCCTCAGAAATGCAGGAGTTGTCGACACAACTTCAGGAGCTTTTGGACAAGGGGTTTATCAGACCAAGCTTCTCGCCTTGGGGAGCTCCAATTTTGTTCGTTAAGAAGAAAGATGGTAGTTTCCGCATGTGTATCGACTACCGAGAGCTTAACAAGTTGACCATTAAGAATCGGTATCCTTTGCCAAGGATTGATGACTTGTTCGATCAGCTACAAGGTTCGAGTTTTTACTCCAAGATCGATCTTCGATCAGGTTATCACCAGTTGAGAATACAAGAGGAAAGTATTCCAAAGACTGCCTTCAGAACTCGATATGGACATTACGAGTTCCTGGTTATGTCGTTTGGGTTGACAAACGCGCCAGCAGTGTTTATGGATTTGATGAATAGAGTCTGCAAGCCATATCTCGATAAATTTGTGATTGTGTTTATCGACGATATTTTGATTTATTCAAAGAAGAAGGAAGAACATGAGCAACATCTAAGAGCTATCTTAGAGCTGCTCAAGGAAGAGAAATTATACGCAAAGTTCTCGAAGTGCGAGTTCTGGTTGCGTGAGGTTCAGTTCCTTGGTCATGTGGGGAATGGAGATGGAATCCATGTGGACCCCACAAAGATCGAGGCGATCAAGAATTGGGAGACTCCGAAGACGCCAACCGAGATCCGTCAGTGTCTAGGATTGGCAGGTTATTACCGCAGATTCATTGAGGATTTTTCGAAAATCGCTCAACCTTTGACCTCCCTCACTCAAAAGGATAAGAAGTATGAATGAGGAGACAAGCAAGAAGAAGCTTTTCAGTTGCTGAAAAACAAGCTTTGTGACGCACCCATCTTATCCCTACCTGAAGGCACTGATGACTTCGTGGTATATTGCGACGCCTCGCGTCAAGGTTTAGGCTGCGTGCTGATGCAGGGACAGAAGGTTATAGCCTACGCTTCGCGCCAGTTGAAGGTTCACGAGAAAAATTACACCACGCATGATTTGGAATTAGGCGCGGTGGTGTTTGCATTAAAGATTTGGCGACATTATTTGTATGGCACCCGATGCACGATCTTTACTGATCATAAGAGTTTACAGCATATATTCGATCAGAAAGAGCTTAATATGAGACAGCGCCGATGGATGGAGTTGTTAAACGATTATGATTGTGAAACTAAGTATCACCCAGGGAAGGCGAATGTGGTCGCAGACGCCATGAGTCGGAAAAAAAGGATTAAGCCCATAAGGGTTAGGGCTTTGGAAATGATTATTCAAACGGACCTCTCATTGCGCATTCGTGCTGCGCAGAGAGAAGCTCTTAAGGAAAAGAATCTTGAAGATGAATATCTCCATGGGATGGAGAAACAGTTAGTACCCAATGAGGAAGGAACGTTGTGTTTCATGGGAAGAATTTGGGTTCCCCTCTTTGGTGGTCTTAGAGAAGTAATTTTCAATGAAGCTCACAAGTCACGGTACTCGATCCATCCAGGATCGGATAAGATGTACCAAGATTTAAAGGATTTTTATTGGTGGCCGAGATTAAAAGGTGACGTTGCAACGTATGTTGGCAAATGTTTGACTTGTGCCAAGGTAAAGGCCGAATACAAGAAGCCTTCAGGTCTTCTGCAACAACCCGAAATACCCATGTGGAAATGGGAGCAGATTTCAATGGATTTTATAACGAAGTTACCAAGGACACCCAGAGGTCATGATACGATTTGGGTAATCGTAGACCGTCTGATGAAATCTGCACACTTTTTGCCAATCAAGGAAAAGGATAACACTAGCAAGCTTGCTGAGTTGTACCTCAGAGAGATAGTTTCACGACATGGAGTGCCTCTCTCGATTATCTCTGATAGAGACGGAAGGTTTGTATCAAGGATTTGGCAATCCTTCCAAGAAGCCTTTAGTTCTCAGTTGAATCTGAGTACTACATCCATCCGCAGACTGATGGCCAGAGCGAAGGAACGATTCAAACGTTGGAAGATATGTTGCGAGCTTGCGTAATGGACTTGGGTGGCAGTTGGGACACTCATCTACCTTTGGTTGAATTCTCGTATAACAACAGCTACCATGCAAGCATTCAAGCCGCACCGTTTGAAGCTCTCTATGGACGCAAGTGTCGATCACCATTATGCTGG
>JARYGA010041567.1:0-22318 GCA_030545235.1 Helianthus tuberosus
ATAAAGCTTAAACCACTTAACTCACCCCCCACCGACACCCCCCAAAAACCTAAACCCCCCACCCCCCCCCCCCAAAAAAAAAAACCTAAATTCACCCTCCCACCAAAAGCCTAACCCCCCCCCCCACACCCCCAAAAACCCAACCCCCCCCCCCCACCCCCACCCTCCCGAAAACCTAAAACTAAACCCTAAACATAAACCCGAAAAAAACCTAAACCCCCCCCCACCCCCACCCCCCAAAAACCTAAACCCCCCCTCCCCCCACACCCAAAAACCTAATCCTAATCCTAAATCTCCAAAAAAACTAACCCTAAAAGCTAAAATAGACTCAAAAAGCTAATTTTAAGCATGTAATGCAATTGTAGTACATGTTATATTGCACATGTGCACTACTGTAATAATAGTATTGAAAACAAGACGACACCATAAATCTTTTTTTATGTCATAAAAAATATGCTCGAATATACTTGAATGAAAGATACAAAAATTTGTGATCTTATGGTGCCATTTTTGTTTTAAAATGATAACGTATGGAGAAATGGGAAATGTTTGAAAAGTTACATATTTTTTTTCCAATTTTACCCCTCCTTCATTAAAAGTCCCCCCCTCCTTCATTAAAAGTCTCCCCCCTCCTTTTTAGTGGTTTTTAGTTAGTTTTCTAGTTTTCTCATTTATATCTAGTTTTCTCATGATCCTCTCCCTATATATATATATATAAATACGAGTAGTTTGAAAAAAAATCAAATAAACTAAAATAGATAATCTAATACCTAGTGATGCATAACTAGTAGCATGTTTTAAATTCCAGTTACAGCTTGTAATAGATGCATATATATATAATAGAGTAAATGTCGCAATGTTCAACGGTTTTGACCAATGTGTTTGTTTGTGCAATTGATGGCATTAAATCTTATTCTGTGATATTAATACCTGATAATTGTTTGTAAATCCAGATGGACAATGAAGAAAATCAGGAAAACCAGAATAATGATAACCAAATAAATAACAGTGCCATCAACACATAGTAACCCAAGGAATTAGAGATGCTATGCCATATATTATCCAGACTGTTAAAGAAGCGGAAAATAATAAAAGTAATAGTGGAAGTAAACGACCACCTACTGAACCCAGTCGTAGCATAAAAATTGGACCATTACTTCAATTGCCTATTCCAAAAAGAAGAAGAACTATGTCTTATGGTTGTTCTTATAAAGAATTCTGGTCTTGCAAACCAATAGAATTCTTTGGCAATGAAGGAGCCATTGCAGCTCTACACTAGATAGAAAAGACAGAGCCATCTTAAAAATAAGCAAGTGCGTAGAGGAAGATAAAATCATGATTGCTTCCAATCTTTTTAAGAATGCAACCTTAGAATGGTGGAATACTATTCTCCAGTCTAGGGGAAGTGACAGAGTCTATAATATGGAATGGACTGAGTTTATAAACATGGTCGAAAGAAAATTCTGTCATCCCAATGAAAAAGAACAAATAGCTAATAAGTTCTGAAACCTTAGAATGACTGAAATAGACTGTAAGGGTTACACTACCATATTCTTCGAATATGCTAGAATAGTGCCAACCCTAGCCTCACCAGAACCAGTATTAATCTCCCGTTACATCTAGGGATTAATCAGTGAGATTAGACATGTAGTCAAGGCAGCTAGACTACAAAACATAGAAGAAGCTGTAGAACTAGCAAATACCTTGACTGATGAATTGGTACGTACGCAAGAAGAAAACCAGAGGAAGAACCTAGTCCAGAAACTTACCCAGGAATTTCGCTACGGTCATTCCAACCGTGGGAAGAATATAGGTTCTACTTCCTCACCTTACTGTAACTCTTGCAAGAAGAAACATTTAGGAAGATGTTCCACCTACTTCAACTTCTGCAAAATACCGGGCCACAAGGAAGAAGACTGCAGGAAGAAACCCAGTAATGGAGTGTGCTTCAATTGTGGAGAAAAGAGACATATTAAACCGAACTGTCTGAAACTAGCCATGAACAACAAGGCTACTAAGAATGCTAGAGCATTTGTTCTGACAGCTGAAGAAGCCAAAATGATTCCGGATGTGATTGCCGATACGTTTTTAGTTAATGATGTTTTTGCTAAAGTATTATTTGACTCTGGTGCGAACCAAAGTTTTATTAATACTTCATTTTACAAAATTCTTAATCAACCATTAACTAAACTTCAACAAGAATGTCTAGTGGAAACAGCAAATGGAGAATCCATTAAGATCACTGAAATCTTGCAGGGAGCAAGAATAGAAATTCTAAACCATAATTTTATTGCTAACCTTTACCCAATGAACCTAGCTGGATTTGATGTTGTATTAGGAATGGATTGGTTAGTAACCAATAAGGCCAATATTTTATGTGATCAAAAGTCAATACAAGTAAATTCAACAAAAGCTGAAAATATCACAATTAAAGGAGATAAGCCAACTAGATCTACGAAATTCACCTCTGTGATGAAAACCGAAAGTTATGCAAGAAAAGGATCAATAGTGTATATGATTTCCATAATCATTAACACTAAAGGAAAAGAACTGAAAGATATTCCCGTAGTATCTCAATTATCAGATGTTTTTCCTGAAGAGCAACCCGGACTACCACCGGATCGGGAAGTTGAATTCAGAATTCACCTACTACCAGGGACAGCACCGATTGCCAAGGCACCGTACCTTTTGGCACCAGCAGAGATGCAAGAATTAAAGAAACAGTTGGACGAACTTCTGGAGAAAGGTTTCATACAACCAAGTTCATCACCATGGGGAGCACCAATCTTGTTTGTCAAGAAGAAAGACGGATCAATGCGTATGTGCATTGATTACCGAGAATTGAATAAAGTCACGATTAAAAATCGGTACCCATTACCGAGAATTGATTATATGTTTGATCAACTGCAAGGAGCTCGATTCTTTTCTAAGATCGAATTACGCTCAGGATATCATCAACTGAAAGCACAGAAAGAGGACATTCCTAAAACTGCCTTCAGAACAAGGCATGGTCATTATGAATTTACCATCATGCCATTTGGTTTAACCAATGCCCCAGCCGCATTTATGGACATGATGAACAGAATATGTAAACCATATCTGGATAAATTCATAATTGTCTTTATAGATGATATTCTCATTTACTCTAAGAGTAAAGAGGAACATGCAGCGCATCTGCATGCACTTCTTACATTATTGAGAAAGGAGAAGCTTTATGCTAAATTTTCAAAATGTGAATTTTGGTTACAAGAAGTACAATTCCTTGGACATTTAGTTAATCATGAAGGTATTCATGTGGATCCCAAAAAGATCGAGGCAATTACTAAATGGAAAGTCCCTAAATCACCAACGGAGGTGAGAAGTTTTCTTGGACTGGCAGGATATTATAGACGGTTTATCCGAGATTTCTCTAGAATAGCCATTCCTTTAACAAAACTGACCTGTAAATCAATTAAATTTGAATGGGGACCAAAACAGGAAGAAGCCTTTAGAATCCTTAAGCAAAGATTAACCAACGGACCCATACTAGCGTTACCAGAAGGAACAGAAGACTTTGTAGTTTATTGTGACGCTTCTAAGTTAGGTTATGGATGTGAGTTGATGCAACGTCAAAAGGTTATAGCCTACGCCTCTAGACAACTTAAGAATCATGAAGAAAATTATACAACCCATGATCTAGAGTTAAGAGCCATAATTTTTGCCCTTAAAATTTGGAGACATTATCTTTACGGTAGTAAGTTTACAATTTTCACCGATCATAAGAATTTAAGATATGTTTTCGGGCAAAAAGAGTTAAATATGAGACAGAGACGCTGGATGGAAATTCTTAGCGATTATGATTGTAGTATCCAGTATCATGCAGAAAAAGCCAATGTAGTAGTAGATGCTTTAAGTCGAAAATATCATGACAAGCCAAGAAAAGTACGTTCTCCAAAATTAAATCTACAGGTAGATTTAAACGAGTAAATTAGAGAAGTACAAGAATCAGTAATCAAGGAAGATACTGAGAAATTAAAAGGAATGATTAAGGAATTAGAACTAGGAACATATGGAATTTGGAGATTCCATAAGAAAAGAATTTGGATACCTAAACAAGGAATCCTACGCCACCAAATTTTAGAAGAAACCCATAAGTCTAAGTATACGATACATCCCGGTAGGATAAAATGTATCAAGACTTAAGAAAGAATTTCTGGTGGATAGGAATGAAGAAGGATATAGCAGTCTATGTTGCCAAGTGTTTAACCTGTTCACAAGTTAAAGCTGAACACCAGAAACCCTCAGGTTTATTGCAGCAATTGGAAATGCCTGTATGGAAATGAGAATTGATAACAATGGACTTTGTTACCAAATTACCCAAGACAAGAAAAGGTAATGATACAATCTGGGTGATTGTAGACAGATTAACCAAGTCTGCTCATTTCTTACCGTTGAAGGAAACTTTCAGTATGGAACAATTAGCCAAGATATATGTAAATGAAATAGTTTCATTACATGGAATTCCTTTATCTATTGTGTCTCATAGAGATAGCCGTTTTACTTCTCAGTTTTGTACTAGTTTCCAAAAAGCAATGGGAACCAAGTTAAATCTAAGCACTGCTTATCATCCTCAAACGGATGGACAAAGCGAAAGGACAATTCAGACAATGGAAGATATGCTTAAAGCTTGTGTAATTGATTTTGGAAGAAATTGGGACGATCATTTACCATTAATTGAATTTTCCTATAATAACAACTATCATACCAGTATCAATGTTGCACCATTCAAAGCACTTTATGGACGAAAGTGCCACACCCCAGTCTGTTGGGCAGAAATTGGAGAAAAGCAACTGTCTGGACCTAAGATAGTGCAAGAAACAATGGACAAGATTATTCAAGTCAAGGAAAGACTAAAAGCAGCACGCGATCAACAAAAGAGTTATGCTGATAACAGGGGAAAACCGTTGGAATTTCAAGTAGGAGACATAGTATTATTAAAAGTTTCTCCATGGAAAGGAGTAGTTAGATTCATCAAAAGGGGAAATCTAAGCCCCAGGTATGTTGGACCCTTTGAGATTATTAGAAGGATAGGCCCTTGTAGCTTACCAGCTACAACTGCCAGAGGAAATGGTAGGAATACATGATGTATTCCATGTATGTAATCTCAAGAAATGCTTAGCAGATGAATCATTAGTAGTACCTCTTAAAGACATAGAGGTAATGAGAAGCTTAAGTTTGTAGAGAAACTGCTACAGATTGAAGACAGAAAGATCAAGAATCTCAAACACAAGAGATTAGTTCTAGTCAAAGTAAAATGGGATTCCAAGAGAGGACCATAATACACTTGGGAGCTTGAATCCGAGATGCAAAGGAAATATCCACACCTGTTCCAGTAGACCTCGAGGACAAGTTCTAAAACAAGGTGGGGAGGATATAACAACTCTCCTAAAATACTTAAAACATCCCTATATGTCCTAAAAGACAACCCGAATACGAAAAATAGGCCCGAAATACCTTTAATTTAAAAAAAATTAATTAAAAAAACAAGGAATAAGGGGCGTTCGCGGGGCGCGACACCCTTGACTAAATCTGTCGCGGGTCGCGACCAGGTGGCCACCAGGCGCAACCCGGTGCTGCCACGTGTCACACTCGTGTCAAAGCTAGCCCTTGAGTCAGCCAAGCTAGAGCCTACCCTAGAGGCTCTGGAGGGCCGCGAAGACCCCCCTTGTTTCTCTCGCGGGGCGCGAGAACGAGGTTGATCAGCCCTATAAATAGAGGAGATTGGCTTCAGTTGAGATTCGTTCAAAAATTTCGATCTCTCTCTCTCTCTCTCAATCTCTTATAGCAATAATAATACTCGGGTATAATACCCACTAAATAGCGAAGCTTTGCCTTGATGTAAGTATTATAACCCCCGGTTACGTATTAGTTACGTTGCCCGATTGATCTAGTGCTCCGTAACGCATGTCGAGGCTCTGCCTGACTCAGTCGTTGGAGTTCTGTCTCGGGGAGGGTATAGCTAATGTAAATTTGGGTTATTATACTAACACATGTGCATTGTTTAAATTAATAGATTATAACCAGGAAGTCACAAGAAAATACCTAAATTAGCAATGTGAGTGATCCTTCTTTTTTTAAACGGTTTTTACAAAACCTCAATTGTTTTACATTATAATTAACAGTGATTGAGTATTTGTAATTCTACAATTATCGTCGGTATGTTGGGGTTTTGTATACATAACTTGTTACTACATTGTGAGTAGTAACATTACCACAAGTAAGGATTGACAGTACCGTGGGTGGTAATTAAAGTAGATGTAAACAAATGTAATTGCGGGATGCCCTCAATGTTGTAAAATGATAAAACTTGTTTTGATTAAAGTGGGATTCACTCACCAGTATTTTCCACTGACAAAAATGTTTTAAACGCGTTTCAGGTAACAAAATGTGAAAGCTAAATAGAAGCCAGCTGAAGAGCATTGAAGGCTTGGAAAAGTGGCTATAAAAGTTACCTAAATAAAGAAGAAGTTTTATTTGAATAAAATAGGGTTTATCCCTATAAACATATTATGAATAGAAACTTGGGTTTTACCCATGTATTTACCCATGTAGTGGGGATCAGATCTGCAATGGTTGTGTGGCGTAATAACGAAGATAGACGGTGGTGCTGGTCGACAGGTGATGGTGGTGGTGGGTGGTGTCAGCAGGTGGTGGTGGTGGTGTCGGCAATTGGTGGGTGATGGTGTTGAAGGCTAGTAGAGCCTAGAGAGAAGGTAGAGAGATGGGGTAGAGGGAGAGAGATTTGATCTTTTGAATTAATAATTAGTTATAAATAATAAAATTCTTATCTATCAAATTACCAAGATGCCCTTCTGATTACATATAAAATTACCAAAATACCCTGACGTTAAACTAAGATTTTTAACTGAGTTAGAGACGGGGAGCAAACTGGTAATAAAATGGAAACATCAAGGAGGAAAATGACACTTTTTAAACTATTGGAGCAAAAGAGTTAAAATGGTCAAACCACGAGGAGCAAAAACGAAGTTAACTCTATATTTTTAAAAGTTAAATGCTAGTTTTGTCAATGTGGTTTGGGTCATTTTGTCAGTTTAGTCCAAAGGTTTCACTTTTTGTTTTTGGGTCCAAAACAGTTTCATCGTTGTCATTTTAGTCCACTGGGTTAACTTCATCCATTTTTTCTATTAACGGGAAAGGCAATTCGGTCATTTTATATCGCCGAATTGCCCTTCTAGTTAAAAGAATAACATATAAAATGACCGAATTGCCTTTCTCGTTAACATAAATAATGGATGAAGTTAACCCAGTGGACTAAAATGATAACGGTGAAATCGTTTTGGACCCACGAGCGAAAAATGAAACATTTGGACAAAAATGACAAAATTGCTAAAACCACATAGACTAAAATGGCATTTAACTCTATTTTTAAATAGTATAGCATTTATAGAACCATTAAAATATTTTAGGTATTTAATAATAAAAACATGCCAATAGCTTTATAACCTAGTAACATCTTGAGGGTGGAATAAGGCTTTGAGACCAATTGGTCTTGGGTTCGATTCCCACAAAGGGTTTTTTTTTTCATATTTATTGGGTTTCCTCCTGAATTGACGTATAGACATTATGCCTAGTGGAGATGGATATAATCGGGTGGTTTCCTTGGTGGTGCGATGATAATCCAGTTGTCCTTTAGTGATCCAAATTTGCCGTTCAAAAAAATATAATAAAAACATGTTATTATAGTAAATTAAATAATTATTAATTATAAATACATTTACTCAGTTAACTGGTTTCATATATATAGTTCGTGCGAGAACTAGCTTTAAGAAGAGACCTAAAAACTAGTGTGAACACAAACAAAATAAAGCTAAAATAAAAATAAATAAATATAACGCAAAACACTTTTTAGGTAGTTTTGTTTGTGTTCACACTAGTACTCAAATTCTCAACCTAAATGGTGGTTCCTAAATGATCATGGCCCTATATATATAAGAGAGAGATTGAAAGAAAACCTATGTGAGTTACAAAATTTCTAAAAACCTCATCACAACCCGTAACAAAAAGTGCCTTTTCAAAACAAATAAGGGTGGAGACTCAATCTATTACAAAAAGTGCTTTTTCTGTAAATGTTACATGTGTCGAGCTGTTACATGTTCCAGCAGAAAATGTGTAACACATGTCAAAAGGTGGTCCATTCATTTGGGTTTCATAGTTTTCCTAATTAATATGATATTTCTTCCTATAATTGTCATATATATATATATGTGTGTGTGTGTGCTCAATTTCCTAAAAAGTGGTGAAGTTTGTGAGAACTAAGAGAAATATTATGGAGACAACACGTGACATTATTTAATTTTATAGATTAAGGGTAATAAGATAATTAACTTCAAAAACCAATTTAATTATAGAATAGTTTTGATTTTGAATGATTTTTTTTCGAAATCATATCTTAATGAATGATTCTTTTCGAAATCATATTTCAAAAACATCACGACTTGAATCGTAATACAGTCATGGTGTTTTAACATATGAAATGCTTATATTGCTATTCAAGTCATGGTGTTTTAACAACATCCGGGGATGATTGTATTCCTATTCAAGATGTTAAAATACCATGACTTGAATCACAATACAATGTTTCCAATCTTAGTTGTTAAAACACCATAACTTGAATCACAATACAATGTTTCCAGATGTTTAATACATCACACCTTGAATCACAATACAATTAAAACACTATTGTATGAACATAGACAAAACATCATGGACTAAAACAGCCGATTGAAAACGTAATTTTTTTTCTCTATATAAGTATAGCAATATAGTACTTATATTAAAGATAAGAAAACACTCATTATTATGGTGTACTTTTTTTAAAAGTAGCGTATAAAAAGTTATTGACATTTAAAAAACACGGGAGGAACTTGCATGTGCATGGAAGTTGATGACAATTTTTTTATTTAAACAAAAAATCATTACACTATTAACCCTCATCTAGCCAAATTAGTAAAAAATATATATATATATAATTTACATTTTTACCCTTTTTGATCTCAACCATTAACTATAAGATCTAAGGGTTTATAACACTTATTACACTTCTCACAAAAAAACTCATTTTTACAATAACCCCACCCTATATATATATATATATATATATATATATATATATATATATATGATCAGGATCAAGGGAAAACTCTTCCGAGTTGTGAGAACTTAGAGAACTCGACTTTCCCGTACAAGTTTTGCCCTCATTTTTTCACACCTCTAGATTAAAATGTTAGAAAAGAGTGCCGTAGAAAAATTTAAAAAGAAATTCGAAATGGTGTTTTTCGGCCCCTTATAGTAGCTGTAAAAAGCTGATAACATAAGTATGACATCACTTTTTACAGCATTTACGGCTGCCGTAAATGGAAAAAAAAAAAACTAGTTTTTTTTTGTTTTGGAAAAGTTGATTTTTTATGATTTTTTGGTAAAAAGAAAATTTTGTAAAAACTTTTCGTAAGGCCGAGTTCTCTAAATTCTCACAACTCGTATAACTTTTCATTTTACCATAATATGTATCAACAGCAACTAGCATTATATTAAAAAAAAAAAATCATATTTTACATGTTCAACTTGAAAAATTGATTTTATATTATAGGTTTATTTGTTCACTTCTAAAATCTTATATCTTATAAGCTTATTTCGTTAAGGATATGTTTTCGGTAACTAAATATTTGTAGAACCTTCAAACGGTGTGGATACTTTGGAAAGTTAGAAATGAGAAAGTGTTTACAGGAAAACAAGGTGTGCTACCAACAATGGTAGAGAGTATAATGGAAGCTTCCTTGCAGGAAATGAAGTTGAGATCAAAGTACAGCATGATAACACGAGAGGAGTGGTGGGATTTTAATGTGATCTTGTAACATTTTATGTTTTCTTCATTTCGTTTGCTGTAATATGACTGCCCAGCTGCTGCTGGAGGCAGGGGCGGACTTAGTATACAAAGTACGGGTTCCCGGGAACCCAGTCTTTTTTTAATTTTTAGTGTAAATATATATAAGAAGCTGAAAAGGAACCCATAAGTATATTATAAAAGGAACCCATAAACATAAAAGGCCAAGGTTCCACTGGTTATAATCGCGCTTTTCTTCCTAACCCACCCGGGTTCGAATCCCGTCGCCTCATTTTTTTTGTCCCTTTTTTTTTAATTTATCTTTTAATTTTTTTTCTTTAAAGTTATAAAACATTAAAACCCATTTAGGGTTATATCAGCGCCGCACACAAACAACAAGCAGCGAACAGACACGACACAGAGTTCAAACAACATCCAGCAGCTCCGCCAGTCCGCCTCCGCCCTCCGGCTGCTCCGCCTCCGGCTGCTTCGCCTCCGGCTGCTCCATCTGTTAGTTTTATATCTGTTTGTTATACATCTGTTTGTTTTAATTGATTATATTTGTTTGTATTGAATCTGTTTGGTATTGAATCTGTTTGTTTTTATTGAATCTGTTTGTTATACAGCTTTTGATGTTTTAATTGATTATATCTGTTTGTTTGTATTGATTATATCTGTTTGTTTGTATTGATTATATTTGGTAGTTAAACTTGAATTTGGGTTTTTAAACTTGAATTTGGTAGTTAATTTTGATTACATCAGTGATTAACAGGTTTTGAAATTGGGTTTTAAACTTGAATTTGGTAGTTTAATTACTAATGTTTGTAGTTTCAATCATCTATTGAGAAATTGTTCATCACAATGACAACCGGCTAATCTTTGTAGACTTTCAATGATTATTAATGTTAAATTTGTTGAAACTTGAATTTCCCTTTTATATATAAAACCCATATATTTTATGGTTAAAGTAAACACAATGAGTGAGAAGTTAGACGCCTTCACCTACTGACATTCTACAATGGATTCCATTTCCTAATCTATATGCAATGGATCTTGAAATGAAGTTAATATATGATATCCATATATGACGGTTCCTCAATCCATTTTAGGTATTTTAATTACTAATGTTTGTAGTTTCAATCATCTATTGAGAAATTGTTCATGACAATGACAACCGGCTTATCTTTGTAGACTTTCAATGATTATTAATGTTAAATTTGTTGAAACTTGAATTTGGTTTTTAGTTTATACTTTGTTAGTTGAATTTGGCTGAGATTTTTTTGTTGAGTACTTGAAAAATCATTTTAGTTTTCTTGATGATGTTGTAGTTGGAATCGGCTCAAATAAATGCTTGTTAGTTCACCCTTTTATGCTTCCTTATCATGTATAGATTTTGCGTAACTCGAACTAAAATGACCATTTTTAGATGATTCGAATTCGTTCGGGAAAAGTTTATTACAAATCAATTTAGAGAAATGTGTCTTTTAGAGATGAAGATAGATAATGGGATAGGAATGCTTTGAAGCATCATAAGAAAAAAAAAAAGGTGAGTTTAGTTTTAAAGCCCGACCCGACCCGACCTGAAAAAAGTGACGTCGAATTGACCGAAATTCGAGCACCTGAAAAAGTGAACCCATTGAAAAAATATCCTGGATCCGCCACTGGCTGGAGGTTTGTTTTTTGTTTTAGTTAATAAAAGGTTTTGTTTGCTATTAAAAAAAAATTGTAGAACCATTTAAACTCTTTTTAGTATATTCAAACTAAATGTAATAATAACATTAGGGGTTGGTTGGTGAGTCGACTCATTGCTGTCTGAAAAATATGTCAAAACACATGAATGCATCATGACACGAGTTTTCACATACTGACATGAGTAACACCCAACCCCAAACCTAAATGTAAATAGTTATTTTATTTTATATTTTAAGGGCTTGGTTATTCACACACCCCCTTGGTTATTTGCACATCCCTTGAACCCTATAGGAAGCGTATAGGGCAATACGGTTCCTCTGGGAACAAGCGTATTGAGCAATACACTTCCTATATGCGTACTTGAAGTACAAACTTTTCAGAAGATGGTCAGCTAATGATTAGGGGACCAGAGGAAGCGTATAGGGCAATACGGTTCCTCTGGGTCCAAGCATATTAAGCAATACACTTCCTATATGTGTACCAAACTTTTCAAAAGATGGTCAGCTAAAAGGAAGTGTATAGGGCCATACGCTCCCTTAATGATTTTTTTTTCAAAAGACAAGAGGAATCATATAGGGCCATACGTTCCCTGGAGGAATTTTTTTTTGCAATAACAACATTTGTTATATTAGTATCTTTTTGAACTTTATTTTTTTAAACATTAATTAAGTTGTTTTTTTGTTATAAAATGATAGTTTTTTTTGTTATAAATTTTATAAAAGACGTAGTGAAATTAAGCAATCCAAACAAATTAAACATATCCAAATTAAACAAATATTACAAATACTTAAAATTAAATTCAATTGTTCGTACAGTACTACATAATATGATAATAAAAATCACTATCATCATAAATACTCTTCAGACTCCTCGTCAGATAATAAAAACCATATTGCCCCATACATTTCCTATATATATAGGGGACCGCTAAAATGAAAACCACCCCCAGTTGTAAGAACCGCGAGAACCACTTTTCAACCATTAGATCTTCAAAATGGATGGATGAGATTAAAAGTAATTAAAACTAATATTAAATACTTTTTGTCTTATTATGTCTTTAATATTTTAATCCAAAAGGTTAGTTTAGTAATTTACTAATTTTTGTCTTTATTGTTTTTTATTACTTTTTAATAAGTGTTTTTATAAAAACATTATAAGATAACAATAATAAGTTAAAAAATTTGATGCAACTTATAATTTTTAAGTAAAACTAATATGAAGTGTATTGTCCTATACGCTTCCTATTAAACTTATGAGAATCGTATTGGATATTGGGTCACTTTTCAGACCTTTATAGTTTTGAACTGCGTGCGCGTCAGAGAATATTGTACCAATAGGAACCGTATTGCCCAATACGCTTCCTATTGGTGTCACATTTAATGCTTCAAACCCTATGGGAAGCGTATTGACCTATATGGTTTCTATTGAGGGATGTACAAAAATTTTAGGGGATGTGTAGATACCATCACCCTATTTTAATACTCTGAATTATAATTATAATATATTCATATATATATATATTCTAATAAATGGTTCTAAAGAATGTCACGTGGCATTATCATATTCTTTCTTACTAATTTTTTTTTTTTTAATTTTCTTTATTTAAGTTAGTTTTTTTTATCGTAAAGTAACAATAATATGTTTTGACTTTTCTGAAAACAAAAATCAACATAAATAGATTTCAAGATTCAAAAATCAACAAAAATACAATTTTATAAATAAAAATTGTTTTTTTTTTGTTTTCATTTACACACTAAAAATAAACTTTTATGATTTTAAAATAAAAAAAAAATATTTTTAAAACTAAATAGTGATTTTATTTTATAAATTTTAGAAAAAATATGTGATTTTTTAGAATTTTTTAACTGAAAATCCATGTCATTATTTATATTTTCCACGTCATATCTAAAGATATAAAAAAGCTATTGAAACCAAATTCACAAATCCTAAATTTCATTTACTTAAAAACACCTTGTATTTTTACATAATCAATCCTTCAACCTAGATAAATGTACTCATGAAAACTTTCATTTTCATGAGATTGTCTCTTTACAAAAAGTAGTTTCTTTTCAATTTTATCCTCTAAAGATTTAATTATTTAATAATAAAATCTAAAAGTTATATATGAATTTAGTGCAAGTTCCCATTTTTAATTAAAAAATAACCTCAAAATTAATACGAAAAGTAAGACGAACTCGATTATCATTTCTTACGTTCGAAACTTCACTATTTAACAAAACATGGCCACGTGACAATTGGTGTGAAGTGTGAACGGCATACCCAGTTAATGCCACTAAAGAATTCTCCTTTATGATCAATCAATATTCATAATACATTTTTATGTGAACACAGTTGAAACATATCGTACTTCATTAAATCAATTACTTGCAATCAAGGGAAGTGTAACAATTGTGAATTGTGTTCATGCATTGGCGGTCCCATTCGATTTATTAATCGAACAATCATATTCATGATAAATTATGTTGTCGAAACTGATATTTTCAATTACATGTATGTTTAGTTGATCCAAATAAATTAGACTAAATTGCAGAAATCAACATTTATGTTATACACAAACTACATTTCGTACCTTTCATTGTAAAATCGTCAAAAACCAACCTTTTGTTCATGTTTTGCTACAAAGTATAACCTTTAACACAAACAATGTTAGTTTTCTTGGTTAACTACCCTCACATTCATTGCATGTGAGAGTATTACTGTCATTTCCCATTTTCCATATGTATTTTATATTAATTATTAATGTTTATCAAGCTCGTGTTTGAGCTCAAGCATAAAGTACGTGATTGAAGAATACAATCATCTAAGTTCAGATTTATAAGGAAACGACTAAGCTCGTGTTTATCCCATTGCAAATGTTATTATTGCAACAATTACTTTTTTTTAATTCTTTTAAACAATTTTTTTAGAGTTGTAACACCTCGATGTTTCAAGTATTAAATCAAGAATATTTCATCTATACTATATTATAATACATGAGGGAGGTGTATTTTAAGATACCCAAAAAATAAGAACTTTCCCCCCTTTATTTTTGGAAAGACCCCTAAAATAAGGGTAGTTTGGTCTTTTAAACATTATTTATTTTTTAACCCCTAAACTTATTACACTTAAATCCCTAAGGTTTTAACAAAATTATAGATAATTAGTTACAATTCACCTCTCCACAACAACCTTATAATTTTTTACGTATTATTGACATATCTTATAAGCTATAATGTTTAAAAAAAAATCCAAATATAGCATGACGACCTACACATTTTTGTCGACGTTTCGGTAGTTGTCTTGTTCAATATCGACGCACGGATTAAAATGTACAAGTCGATAATACTTTAATGTACAAGTAATTAATACTTGTGATCTAATGCGCCTAATCTACAAAGATGGGCTCCATCTATGTAAAAAATAACAAAAATAAAAGTACCGTAACATAAAATGAAGATATTATGTGTCACAATTTATTTTATTAAAACTGTTTAATATCTATACTTAGATATATCTTATAAAAACTTAAAACTAACCACAACAAACTTCCTAAATAAAGGGGTAGCAAATCTAAAATTAAACCACAATACACTTCTATAGTTACTACTATATATACATAACAGGAAACCCCTATATCTATTTCTAAACAAAGTCAAAAAAATGGATCCAGTTCTGAATTCAATTGTTACGAAAAACCAAGCATGCGAGATTGAAAATTCTAAGTTAAGTTCTGTTATATTGCAACAGTGAATAATTGTTTTCTTTTATTTACTTTAATGTGAATATTAACTTATTTGATTTTTCAGGTTCAGTTGCATGATGGACATGCCAATTTAAACAATCCAGTTGTCGAACAAGCTTCTAAGATATTGATTTTGCTGGTTTTTAAGTATTATTTTTGCGTATATTTTTCATATTAACATGTTCGTTATGTTATTATATGTGTGTTTATTGCAGGATGATGGTAATAAAAGTGTTGATATTATTTCTTATGGTGCAGTGTTTAGTCCATACAAGTCTAATCTTCAACGTGAATTTAGTGAAAGGTACTTTTAAGGTTTATTTAATTTTTTTTAACTTTTGTATTCATTTTTTGTCCTTTTTAAGGATCAGAAGTTTGAGACTCAAAAGTAGAGATCCAAGAGACTCTCTGAATGGAAATAGAGTAATGTTATTAATTGTGACGATTCTGAGGACAATGACAAAGAAGATGAATTAGAAGATACTTTCGATTCAACTACAAACCAGAAAACCAAACTAAAAATAACTTGAGTGTCAATTCAGAAGCGGAACAGATTTCATGCAGTCTAAAATGAAATCTATCAAATGTTTTTTATGTTTTCTTGTTTCATTTTCAGTTGTTATGTTTGATGTAGACGTATGAATAAAGTTTATTTTATATTTGAACTTTATTTTTGATGTTAATATAATGTAGTTATTGACCATATTAATAAAGTTCAAAATAAAGTTAGTATCTTAAATTTACAAGTCAACTAAACTTATATAAGTTAATATCCTAAAGTTGCAATAAATAGATATTGCAGTTAGATATAGTCAAATTGAAATTATAAAATATTGCAGTCATTCTTTGATATTAATCTTTTTTTTAACGGCAAATTTGGATCACTGACGGACTACTATAGTATCATCGTGCCACTAGCGGAACCACCCGATCATATCCATCTCCACTAGGCAATAACGCCTATACACAAATTCAGGAGGAACCCCAATAAATCTAGGAAACCCCCCCCCCCCCTGTGGAAATCGAACCTATGACCTATTGATCATAAGCCTTATCCCACCACCAAGATGCCACTAGGCTATAACACCATGCTCTTGGATATTAATCAAATAATTTGTATTTCTTAATTAAAAAAATAATAAAATAATAAACTGTAAAGCTAAACTAAAAGTCCGAACTTACTATGATATAAAGTTAATAAAGATATAAACTCCTAACATCCATTTTTTTTATAAAAACTGTTTTTAAAATTTTATAAAAATATAAATTTTTTATATATATAAAAACAAAATTTAATATTTAAAGTTAAAAGTGTAAAATGTACTTACGAGTCAACTATTATTTTTTATATTTTATTTTTATAAAAACAAAAATTTTAAACTTAAAGTTTATTGGATGAGTATCTTGTGGATATTTAAAAAAAGTTATGAACTTTAAAGAATAAAATTATAAACTTTAACATTTAACCAACAAAATAAACTTACTTTACAACTATAACAACTTATCTTTTATTTTTTTTCATTTAATTATTATCTCTTATTAAAAAATGAAACTTTACATGTGTAAAACAATTTTTTTACTTTATTTATAAACAAAACATTTTGTTTTTATAAAAAAATAATTCTTTTATAAACATTTTTTGTTACAAGTAATATAAATAAAATACTCCAGTAATTTACAATCTTTATTAGATACATACTAAATTGTGTTGCAATTTTTTTTGAAATTTTAAGTTCAACTATATTGTTATAGATAATATTATTCAGTTTCAAAAGAATTCTTTGCCAACTTGACTAGATACTTTGTAGATTGTGTTTCATATTTTTAGAGATTATAAGTTAAAAGTAAACTCATATAGATAAGATTAGCCGGGAACTAAAAATCTGAACTTAGTATGATATAAAGTTAATAAGATATAAACTACTAACATCCTATTTTTTTTTATAAAAACAGTTCTTGAAATTTTATAAAAATATAAATTTTTATATCTGTAAAAAAACGAAATGTAACAATTTAAGTTAAAGGTCTAAAACGTACTTACGAGTGAAATACTATTTTTTATTTTTATAAAAACAAAAATTTTAAACTTAAAGTTTATTGGATGAATTCTATGTGGATATTTAAAAAAAGTTATGAACTTTAAAGAATAAAGAATAAAATTATACTTTATAATTCAACCAATAAAATAAACATACTTTACAATTATAACAACTTATTACCTTTTATTTTGTCTTTTGATTATTAATTTTTATAAAAAAAGAAAACAATATTTTTTTGTCTTTTGATTATTAATTTTTATAAAAAAAACAAAACTTTACATATGTGTAACACTTATGACATATATCCACCACAATAATATTATCATAAATATTATACGAATAAGAAAACTACCAGAAACAAGTGTCGCAATACAAAGTGTCGCTCCCGCCGCATCGCGCGGACACCAAACTAGTTTCTAATAATATAGAAACGCCAATACGCAAGTTTGGTATTAACTTGATTTAGTTGAGTCGAGTTTTATCAAATTTGAGTTTGAACTCAAGCACAAATTACATGCTCGAAGTATCATAATCATCTGAGTTCGGTTTTAGAAGAAATACTTATTATGAATAGATTTCGAACATTACAATTGTTATTGTTGCTACAATTTACTTTTTTGAATCTCTTAAAAGGTTTTTGTTTAGTGTGATAATATTTGAGTGCTTCAAGTATTAAATTAAGAAGAGTTAATTACTGTTTTTGTCCCTATGGTTTGTTAAAAATCACTATTTCAGTCCATTAGTTTAAAAATTACGATTTCAGTCCTTGTGGTTTCACTTTCGTAACATTTCAGTCCACCTCGTAACCATTTCAGTCCCTACTTAACATAATAAATGGATTGAAATGGTTACGAAAGTGAAACCACATGGACTGAAATGGTTACTAAAGTGAAACCATAGGGACTGAAATCGCAATTTTTAAACTAATGGACTGAAATAGTGATTTTTGACAAATTACAGGGACGAAAACAGTAATTAACTCAATTAAGAATATATATATATATATATATATATATATATATATATTTTTTCTAATAGTCCATACGAATTGCTTATTTAAATTATATTAAAATACATTAAATTTAAAACAAGTGATATCGGCCAATGAGTTAGTGGTGGAGTGGTTGGGGAAAGATTTGATGTTCCTTGAAACTCAGGTTCAACTCTCACTCTCCCCATTATTTTCCGCGGCATCCAGGAGAAGGGCGAATATGGGTGGCGCCGGTTCGTCTTGGATGGGAGACGAGATTTTACCGATTATTCCACTGTCGTGTCTTCGGGCGGGTAGAGGTAGGGTTTCCGCGCATCTGGGAGAGCCAAAGGGCTGGCGGCGGTCGAGTAGTCGACCTTGGCCACATCGCCCGGTGTCGTAGTAGTTAACACGTCGTTTCTTACCGTTAAAAAAAGTAAAAATACATAATTTTGTTTTCAATATCCAATTATATTACACTAGAGAATTAAATTGCCATTTAGGCAAAGCCTTTGGAAACATTATACCATTTTACTAGTTTATAGGTCTTTAACTTTATGGGTTGTTTTGGGTTAAATATAAATTTTAATTGGTCTAAGTGGATAAAATAAAAAACTCAAAAACTCGAGAACGAATTAAAATGGGTCAAAATTGAAGGACGAATCAGAACGGGCAGAGAGAGAGGGAATAGTTATCTCCTCCACTCTCCACCTGGTCACGACTGATTCTCTCGTCTACTTCATCTTTTTGTATCCTGTTAGCAACTTTACACTACCCCTCGTGGTTTCTCATTGTTGTGAGTTCTTGATGTAGACAACTCGATTTCAGTTTTGGTTTGTGTCACGGTCAGTTCATTAAGTGATTTGGTGTTTTCTTAATTATTTTTTTTAATTTAACTGTTTATTAATGGTATGAATGATTATTAGACTATCCGTAGTGGTTCCCTACCCTTTTGGGGCGTTTTCCATCATGTAGCGTCCACGACAACATGGGTGAAATAAGGCGTGTGCATGGTTTGCTTCGGTTATTAGCATTATCCGTAACAGTAACCGAAGTCATCGGCTAATCAGTTCGGTTTATTCGTTTAGTTTGTTGGTTTTCGGTTCGGTTCAGTTAATTACGGTTAATAACCAAACCAAATATCGGCTAAAATTTTTGTTTAGAAATACATGTAATGGAGGTAAAAATACATGAAATAGATATATAAATACATGAATTTTATGTATAAATAAATAAAATGAAGGTATAAACACATGAAATTTAAGTATAAAATAAAAAAATGGAGGTATAAAAGCTAATTTTTTGATTTGGGTGGAAAATTTGGCCATAATTCTAGCCCAAAAATCATTTTTTGTTGATAATATGCGAAAAAAAAAAAAAAAACTTAACAAATAATTTTAAAGATGTAAAACAAAAAATATAATTTTTACAATGTCCATAAAAATATTAAAAAATGAAATTATTAACAAACAATTATAATAATCTAAAATAAAAATAAAAATAGATGATAAAACAATACTTATCAACTTTGGGGTCCTCGGATATGTTGAGCCAAGTGTGAGCCAAAGCAAATTCTTCAATTGATGACCACGGCATATGCATTTTCTTGTTCTTCAGCTCATCGACATCTTTTTTCTTAGAGTAAATTACAAAAATCATCCTTTATTTATGCAACTTATTACAAACTGTGTTTTTTGTCTTTAATAAGTACAGTAACCGTACTCGATGTTTGCAAAACCTTGCACGTTATATCCTTAAGCCCTAACTCAGTTAGTTTTTATGGTTAAATATGACCAAATGAACCCCACATGAGGGTGTTTTGGTCATTTTACCCTAAATACTAAAATAAATAATCAAAAAAATTATATATATGCCTATACAAACACACACCAGTCGGACCACCACCGAACCACTGCCACCACCTGCACACACCCCACCGGACCACCACCTCCAAACCTCCACCACCGCCATAACACCACCAGCAATTATGAGTTAGGCAGCAAGAACAACATCTTAAGCACAAAGTACAACAACCAATTAGAAAATTAGATTAACAACATCGAGATGTACAAAATGAACAAGAAAATTCAACATTATCAGCACATCAAAAACTTATCAGGCCGCTTTAATTCCAATAACAGATACCAACTTTACATCCATTTAAACGGTAAATCTGTTTTATAAACAAAACAAAAACCTCGGAGTAAACAACCTCCGGCAGAGGAAAATTGAGATCAATATCAAGAGTCAGTTGTTTCATCCATTTCATCAACCAGTTAGAAGAATCGTCGGCGATTAAGCTGGTGTTTACTGTCACAACCCCCGACCCACCCTGGGAGCGGGAGCCGCGAGCCAGTTAGATGGTATCGGTGTTTATTAATTTGGCAGCGAAAAGTTTCATCAGGACCGTAGTTAGGAAATATTTTTATCAGAGTTAAACACCAAAATGTTTAAAATAAATAAATGGGATAAAACCCATGTTTTGATGATGATATATTTATAGTAAACATTTGGGACAAAGCTTGATTTCCATCTGTAAAATATTTATAGGGATAAACCCCAATTGTTGAAAACAATTCTCATTTTTATTTAGGTAACTTTTATAGCCACTTTCTAAGCCTTCAATGCTCTCCAGCTGGCTTTTATTGGCTTCACACTAAGTTACCTGAAACGCGTTTTAAAACATTTTATCAGCAAGAAATACTGGTGAGTGCATCTCAGTTTAATCAAAACAGTTTTATCACTTTACAACATTGAGGGCAACCTGCAATTACATTTGCTTAATCTAATCAATTACTCAATCAGTACTGTCAACCCGACTTGTGGGTCGTATTACTCATTGGCTAACTCTTTGTCCAAAGGTAACGTCTTACAAATTTTGTATACAAAACCCCAACATACCGGCAGCAATTGTAGACTTACAAATACTCAATTACTATTAAGTATAATTTGAAACAATTGAGGTTTTGGTAAAACATTTTGACTCACAAAAATATATTTGCAAAAAGGTGACAAAAAGAAGATGTACTCACATTTGTAGATTTAGGTATTCCTACAGGCTTCCTGGTAATATTATAGCTTCCTGATAATAATAATAATATAGTTTCCTGGTTAATTTAAACAATGCACATGTGTTAGTAAAATAACCCAAATTGCATTAACCGTTCAACTCGAGACATAACTCCAATGACTGAGTCAGGCAAGGCTTTGACATGCATTACGGAGTCCTAAATCAATCGGGTGTAACACGAGACAGAATTCCAACGACTGAGTCGGGCAGAGCCGACATGCGTTACGGAAATCCTAAATCAATCGTGTAGGGTAATAGCAGGGTTATAGTACTTACAACGAGGCAGAGCTTCGCTTGTTAGGGGGTATTTGGCTATAGTTTTAGCCTATAGACGTTGAGAGAGAAATCAGAGAAAATGAACAAGTTGAAATGCCGTCTTCTGCTCCTTTTATAGCTGATCAGGCAGTCTGTCGCGCCCCGCGACGGACTTCTCTTCATCTTTTGCGCCACGCGAGAGCCCCAGAGGTGGCGATAGGGTTGCTGAGTCACGAGGTAGTGTCGACACGTGTCATGACACGTGGCATTCAGAGTGTCCGCCAAGCAACAGGCTGTCGCGCCCCGCGACGGCTTTGTCTTCGTCTGTCGCGGCCCGCGAGCGACTCTTGAATCTTGTTTTTCTTGATTTTTACAAGCGCAAAGGTATTTCGGGTCCGTTTCTTGTATACGGGATGTATTTGGGAGCGTTTAGGGTCGTTTCTCGAGGGTTGTTACATCCTCCCCACCTTGTTTTAAATCTCATACTCGAGATTTGGGCCATGATATCTCCTTTGGGGTTTACGTCATGTCTTCAAGTTAGTGAAAACAGTATATGAAGGTGTTTAAGATAAATCAGAAGATAAATATAAAGATATCATAGGATAATTGGAATTCAATGGTTCCAAAAATTTGTTTTAGGAGTCGATGTTGACTGAACGAGATGAAATGA
>JARYGA010041568.1:0-46385 GCA_030545235.1 Helianthus tuberosus
AACTTCCACAAGAGTCGTCTCTTTGGTGTAGGGGTTGAAGAGGAAGAGGTGCACTTGATGGCTAGCCTCCTTAATTACGGTAATGGCACCCTCCCGTTCATTCATCTTGGTCTCCCGTTGGGAGCAAATATGAATCTCTCTAAACATTGGAAGCCGGTGGAAGATAAGTTTCTCGCTAAGCTTAGTTCATGGAAAGCGGAGCACCTCTCTTTTGGGGGTAGACTTACCTTTTTTTATTTCTCAATGCAGGGCCGGCCCGAATGGTATGCGGGATGGGCGACGGCGCAGGGGACAAAAGCACACCAACCAGCAGCAGGTTAATAGACCAATAATATATGCAACAAAACCACATTGAAATCAAACCCAAACTGGAAAGAGTACTCTTTAAACAACAAAATCACTTTGTGCTAGGATTCGGAGGGCGCGGAGGGGTTTCGGAAGGGGGTGTGTTTATTCGAATTGTTCCGGGGTGAATACTGCGATTGGCGGGTTTAGGAATTCCAAGAAGGTGAGTGTGGAGTCAGAGATATTATACAGTACGCTTTATGAGTGATATTATTGAAGGCCCCTCTTATTTACACATACCCTCTATCTTATTTTCACACCCCCTATTGTATACGGGCCGTATAACTTTATACGGCCCGTATAGAATGTTTTTTAATAGGAAAATAAGCAGGGGATGTTTTTTTTATTTTACTATATACGGGACGTATACAGGTGTATACGATCAGTAAAACGTATACGGCTCAATGGATTTATTTTGTGAGGTTTTTTCAAACCGTTTGAGGTTACAAAATGTATTTGGGCCGTATAAATGTATATGGGCCATATAAGGTTGTTTTTTAAATATTTTTTTTCCAATAAAAAGACAATCATTGTATTGTTTCAAAACTCTTCATCACCTTTAACAAATGTCAATAAACGTTGATTGGAACACGCCGCTTAAATCGGAGCACAAGTAGAGTAACGTTACCGATCAGTCCGTTGATGGAAACCTTAGCGATCCCAGAGATCTTCGTGTTGGTTATTTATCGATTCTGCAAGTTATCGGCGGGGATGGGTACAGAAACCACCAAGGATGATAATGGATTGGTTATAGAAACCACTAGCAGAAGAACCCGACACTCCTTCTATGATGATCCGAAACATTCTGAATAACTAGCAGAAGAACCCGAAATCAGGAAAGGTGATAATGGATTTGTTATAGAAACCACTAACAGAAGAAGCCGACACGTCTTCTATGATGACCCAAAACATTCCGAATAACTAGCAGAAGAACCCATCACAAACAAGTTCCCCGCAGTTTGTTATTCAGATCTCTATTCGGTCATCTTTCCAAACTACAACACACGATAAGTTTAAACTTTATAGTGTGTGATTTGACCAGGAAAGTATTGGAGGTGATTTATATTTTTAATAAGCTGTCACAGTTGTCAAATTCGTTGCGCGCATTCATATTGTTTAAACAACAACAGATAATGAATGGATTGTTGGACTTCTTGCTCCAAATGCAGCTGTAGGATCCGTACTTAAAGGTCTCTCTAAAATATGCAACCGAGACCGAGTTGTTAATTTTAATGAAGCAATGAAGATTGAATGTGCAAACCGCAACCGTCTTTGACTACGGAAACGGTGGCTATGGGAAATCACCATTTCCGTTGTGTATTTGCTTACTGATCTGGAATTGGAGAACCGTTGTGTATCTGAATCAGGTTCTCAAACAAACACCACTAAAGATGAGTTGGAAAATTGCATCAACTCTCCTATATCAACATACTCTTCCCAAGACGGTTGATCAGCCTGTACCGAAGTAACCAAATTCGCAACAATGAAAACGCCGATAAACGTTGATCGGAAAACGCCGCTTAGTTGTTATTAATGACAACTTGAGGGGTCTAGTCCTAGCTAGTGTTATCATCTGATTATTTCCACATGCCGGGTTCTTCTGCTAGTTGTCGGGCTTCTAATGCTCACACGGGGTGATAAACAACGCTGATATGAACACATACCAACTGCTTTATCTTGAGTCGTCGGGAAAACTTTTCCTCAAGGGAGGGTGAGTAGTATGAGTCTGAGTCCATTGTGGTTCGTGAATGTTTCGAATCGTCATAGAAGATGTGTCGGGTTTGTATTTCCCATAGCCACCGTTTCCGTAGTAAAAAACGGTTGCGGTTTGCACTTTCAATCTTCATTAAAGTCAAATGTAATCAAACTTGGACATCCGACGTAAATCTTGAAGCAAATATGTTTTGGTAGATTGTTGAAATCGAAGAAAAGAGTAAAAAAGATGATATGATTGTCTAAAGAAGCGCTTTTATCATGTGTCATCTGATTGTCATTCTGAATAACTAGCAGAAGACGTGTCGGGTTCTTCTGCTAGTTATTCGGAATGTTTTGAATCATCATTAAAATTAACAATGCGGTCTCGATTGAAGATGTAATTGCAAGACGGTTTGTCGGGCTTCCAATGCTCACACAGGGTGATAAACAACCCTTGATGTTGAAACCGGTTTTACCTCATGAAAAGGAAAGAAACAAATATTTTTAGAGAAGCATTGGGATTTAAGGGTTTAGTTAGAAACTAAACCGAAACAACATAGTTGAAGGTGCATGTCTGCAAAGGTGCAAGAGAATGGCGAGTAATCAGTTGTATTTTTACATATTTGTTTCTTAAACATAGTTCTCATTTTCCTTCAATTTCGAGAACATTCTCCCTAACATGATAAAAGCGGTTATTTTGCTAGTGGGTTTTATGAGTCAAAGTTAACTTTTAGATTCAGGAAGACATGCCGTGCATTGTTTAAATCTGAAGCAGGTTCTCAAACAAACACTACTAGACAAAACAAGGATCGTTCTAATAGATTAAAGAGATTAAACCACATCCTAAATATAATATTTTTTTACCATTTTTTACCCTAAGAATACGGGCCGTATACTATTATACGGCCCGTATAAAATCATCGTATACATTGTATACGATCTGGTAAATTATTTTCACTCGGTGTATACGGGCCGTATAAGTTTATACGGCCCGTATATAATTAAATAAACTGACAAAAGTCTGGTGGCACAACATTTATCATTCACATCATCATTCTCGATCTCAACCAAAGGGAAATCCAAGAAACGAAAGGGATTTCGAGCAGTTGGTAGAAGACGTGTCGGGTTTTTCTGCTAGTGGTTTCTGTTAGGATGCATTTCACGATAAACGATGCAGCTGATGAAACGCAATCGGTTGTGATTATGGGAAACACAAGTTTTCTTTTTGAGCTTGATGAATGTCCGTTATCTCAACGCTTCTCCTTACATTACTGATCTGGAATTGAAGAACCGTTGTGTATCTGAATCAAGTTCTCAAACAAACACTACTATAGATGAGTTGGTATTGAACCAACAAAATCCGAATATTGAAAAACCGATATTCCTTCAACCATTCTAAACCCTAGCTGGAGAGAGGCGAATGATCTTGAAATATTTGTTGAAATCGATGAACTAGCAGAAAACGTGTCGGGTTCTTCTGCTAGTTGTTAATGTTTTATTTTTTAGTTGAAAATGGATATGATCGTGTCAAGTTCTTTAGTTGTTAATGTTTTTTTTACTTTTAGAAAGGGTTGACCATCAATCCATTCACATGAAAGCTGCCAAAGGTATCTACTAAAAACTATTCCACCCGTCGGGTTCTTCTGTTAGTTATTCGTAATGTTTCGAATCATCATAGAAGACGTGTCGGGTTTGTATTTCTCATAGCCACCGTTTCCGTAGTAAAAAACGGTTGCGGTTTGCACGTTCAATCTTCTTTGCTTCATTAAAACATAACTCGACATTCCTTCAATGTTGTGTATTTGCTTACAGATTTGGAAAGGAAAATAGTCCTAGATTGTCTGAAGAAGCGTTTTTATCATGTGTCGTATGACTGTATTAAAATGGAAGCTATCAACGCGGCGATGGGTACAGAACCCGACATGTCTTCCATATCAGCGTTATTTATCACCCTGTGTTTGTATTGGAAGTCCGACTAACAGTCTTGCAAATTTCGAGAATCACTATCCGAGCTCGACTCACTGCTACTAACATTCACATCATCCTTCTCGATCTCAACCGAAGGGAAAACCGTCATAACCGACATTCCTTCAACCATTCATTTTCCTTCAATTTCGAGAACATTCTCCCTAACATGATAAAAGCGCTTCTTTTGCTAGTGGGTTTTATGAGTCAAAGTTAACTTTCAGATTCAGGAAGCAGATGATTTGTCAAAAGACATGGCAGACTGACAGGTGTAGGTTATGTCAGGTTATGATTTGTCGAAAGGGATTTTGAGCAGTTGGTAGAAGACGTGTCGGGTTCTTCTGCTAGTGGTTTCTGTAACCAATTGGGAACCACATATTTGCTTCAAGATTTACATCTGATGTCCAAGTTTGATTACATTTGACTTCATCTGTCCATTGGAAACCCGACAAACAGCCTAGATTTTTGTTTATAAACTAGTTTTTGCCCGTCCCAGGTTGCGGGGCACTAAGCCGAATATTTCTTTCTCATAACATGTATGTCTATTTTCCGGTTATTTATACGTACTACTCATATCACGATCTCAAAAAAAAAAAAAAATCAAGTCAACCAATTAAAACAAAACACTACGATACTTTTGCTAAAAAAACTAAAACGATGAAAAGACTATAATTTTAAACTGGAAGCAAAATTGTAATTTTTCAGGACAGATGAACATGTGGCAGGCATGCCTGGACGAATAAAAATTACACTTATCCCTGTCCGCGTTGCGGAGCGTTAAATAGAATATTTCTTAGTTTCATAACATATATGCATGTATTTAGGTTACTTGTGCATACTACTTATAACACGATCTAAAAAAATACATCGAGACAACCAATTAAACCAAAACACTACCATAGTTTTGCTAAAAAAAACTAAAACGATGACAGGTCTGTAATTTTGAGCTAGGGTAAAATACTAATTTGTCATGACCAGTGAACGAGTGTTAGACAACTGCTTGACACAATAAAAGTTACATTGAGTCAACCAAGTAAAATAAAACACTACTATAGTTTTGCAATAAAACAAAAAAAAGTAAAACAATGACAAGATCACAATTTTTTACTGGTGGAAATCGTAATTTTTGAAATGAGTAAAAAATCATAATTTTGAACAGATGGTAAAATCGTAATTTTAGCTGGGGCAAAATCATAATTTTATTTTGTACCTGGGGCGATATCATAATTTTGAGCTAGGGGGAAAATCATAATTTTGAGCTAGGGGAAAAACATAATTTTATTTTTGAGCCGGGGACAAAAACGTAATTTTGAAATGAGGGTAAAATCGTAATTTTGAGCTAGGGGCAAAAAAATAATTTTATCTAGAAATGGGGGCAAAAAAGTAATTTTAAACAGAGGGCGAAACTGTAATTTTAAACCTAGAAAACAATTATAAATTGGTTGGTCCAATAGGGAAGTGCCAGGTAAGCCGCCTAGCACTATTCCCTCAACTTGTATATGTAGGAAACTAGTGTTATACCCTGCCCGCGTTGAAGGGCGCCAAGCCGAATATTTTTTTAGTTTCATAACATGTACGCATGTATTTTGATTATTTGTACATACTACTTATAACACGATCTAAAAGAATACATCGACTCAACCAATTAAACCAAAAGACTATCATAGTTTAGTTATAAAAAAAACTAAAACGATCGCAAGCTTGTAATTTTGAGCTGGTGGCCAAAATAGCAATTTGTCAAGAACAGTGAGCGAGTGCTTGACAAGTGCTTGACACAAAGAGTTACATTGAGTTAATCAAGTAAAAAAAACTACAATTTTTTGAAAAAAAAAAACTAAAAAGATTTCAAGGATACAATTTTTAACTGGGGCCAAAATCATAATTTTTAAAATGGGGGCAAAACCATAATTTTAAACTGGGGGAAAATTTGTAAATTTTTAGCTGGGAGCAAAACAATAATTTTGTTTTGAATATGGGGCAAAAACGTAAATTTGAACTCAGGGCGAAATCGTAATTTTTGAAATGAGTGCAAAATCATATTTTTGAATTGAGGGCAAATTCGTAATTTTAAGCCAGGGGAAGAACATAATTTTATTTTGAACTGAGGATAAAAACATAATTTTAAACCGAAGGGGCGAAATGGTAATTTTAAACTAGGGATAAAATTGAAATTAAAAGGACCAATGGGGAAGTGTCAGATAATTATAATAAATATAAACATATAATTATTGAAAACGAAAAAAGCAAAAAAAAAAAAAAAGGATGGCCGCCCAAACCCACCAGTAAGAATGCAGTACTATTGCCCCTCATGGGGTTTGTAGATATTGAAGATGAAGATATGTAGGAAATAAGACTCATGATGGAGTGTGTGAAACCCGGATGCTAAACTGTGTTATATTACATTTTTATGGCTGTTTAGTTGATTATACGCTTTGAATATGTTGACTACGCAAGTTTATGGATTTGCAGGTAAAACGCATAATACGGTGAAGTTAGAGAGTGTAGTGATGAAACGGGAGTTGTTCGGGTCGAGAGATAGCTCGAATGTGAAAGAAACGCGAAACAATAAAGGGGTTGTTTGTCATTAAAAGCAATATGGAACGTAACTTATGGTAGGTGGTGCATAACTTACGGCTCAATACACAAGAAACAAACAGAATGTACAAAGCGTAACCTACGGTTTAATCCGTAGGTTACGGTTGAGAAAAGTTAGCGCGTGGGGATTTGTTTTTTGGCGGCAGTCATCACAGGAACAAGAAATCATCAAGAATCCATCATCATTTATGGATCGATACATTTGGACTTATGGAGCCAAAGTGGGCCGCACATGGCATATGAATTAGAGTAGCCCATGTGTAAACTTGAGGAGAAAATAATAAAGTCAACAATCACATTATCACATCTGGAAGGCTGCCAAAGGAGCACACGTGATTTTTTTGGGGCGGCACATGTGAAGAAGCAAACAACAATATCATCATCTACACACAAGTGACATCATTACATCATAAGTGGGCCGACATTGGGAGGCCTTCTTTGACGGCACACTTGGGCCAACAAGTGAGGAGACTCTTAGATTATTTTGAATGGGCCGCACTAGACTTTGAGAATCCATGTGCACAAGAGGGTATTATTATTTTGAATAGAAAAACATCATATATCATATATCAACATCTTCGACGGCAGAGAAGGGAGACACGAAGATGGCGAATCAAGCCATTGAAGATCAACAACCAATCATGAGCGGCTAGTCGTTTTATGGTTTCCTCTAGATAGAGGGTTTTGTAAGTTGGATAATTTTATGTGTTTGTGACAATCGTATAACTCGGTGATCTAAGCACTCGATGCTTTTCACCTTTTATCTGATTTATTGGTTGTAAACAATTGCATTTATTTAAACCTTAATTTCTAAGCATTCAGTTCCCGAGAGTTCTAGTAATTGGGATATATTTGACATGGGGTTAGGGTTTGTAATTGTAATTGATAATCATTCGATAACCTCTCGTTATGTATTGACCGGAGTACTTAGTCGTTGGTTATCACAATTAGTTAATTAGATTCAACACTTATGTCTATGTAAGTGTTTCGATTAAACACATAATTGAATCTAGCTGCAAAACCTGAAATCTGGAGGAACCCTCTTTTCTCTCCCATTATTTGCAACTTGTTTTTCGTAATTTTTGGTTTAATAAATCAAATCATCAATTGAGTTTAACTTTTTAGTAATAGTTAATTAATACTTAGCATTGTGACACTTTCCACAATCCTCATCTGGTTCGATATCCGACTTATCCTATCTACATAGTTTAGTTGGTTTTTGCATGTCCATAACGACAGACATCAAAATGGCGTCGTTGTCGGGGAGGCGTGCGCAAAGTGTTTAGTGTTAAGTTTTTAGTAAAATAGATTAAAAAAAAAATCCAAAAATAGTGTTTTTTTTTTCACTGTTTGCTTTTACCTTGGGTATACTAGTTTTGTCTGTGCAGATTCATTGCAGATCTTATTATGGAAAGCTTACTGGTCATGCCGAGGTTGTGGTAGTCCATGTCACACGCGTGACGATTGTCCTGTGTTCCGGAAAATGTGTGAGGACGCACAGAGGGAGTTTTATGAATTAGATGTTTATTATGATGATATTCAACCATATTACTCGTCCTTTGATTCACCTTCACAGGATTCTCAATATTATTATGAAGACCATCAGGTACACTATCAGGATGCCTATCATGCCCAATATACATTTGATCAGAGTGAGTCTGAATGTGCACCCCAGTCACATAGTTACTATCAATCACCTCAATTTGGAAATCTTATGGAATATATGAGACAAAGGGAGCTGGCATACATTGAAAAGGAATTGGCGAAACCTGACCCGTCAATAGAGGACCAGTTAGAGATGTGGATTACAAAGTATGACCTTTTGATGGCTGAAGTGAAGGATGATGGGCCAAGAATGACTCCAATGGAAAAACGCCAAGCCAGGGATAGATGGGTGTCTCTACAGATGTCTCCTTCTCAAGTAAGGGATGAAGTTGTGGAGGTTAATACCACACCGGTGATTCTCTCAATTGTTGAATAGTCAGATGTGGAGAAAATTATTGAAGGTGTTGAGGTGAAAGAAGACATTCCACAAAATAAGTGTGGGGATGCACGTATAGAGATGAGGAAGGAGGATGAACAACTTGCTCGGGCGGAATCGATGTTATCCAAGATCGATGAATTATTATCAGCACCTAGCCTTTCAAAGCAACAGCGAATTGACTATTTGAGCATGAAGTATGATGTATTATCTATGAAGATACGAGTAGAAGAGTCCATCTCACCATTACCCGATGATATCAAAAACCGTTTTCAAGATGGTGAGGAGGTTGTGGAGACTAATACCACAATGATTTCCTCATTTGATGAAGAACCACACGTGAAAAAGTTTGTTGTTGTTGAGAGTGAAGTGAAAGAAGAAGTTACAAGTGCTTCGACACATGAAGTTGAATGCTTAGCGCTTCGCACAGGACCACAAACTGAGGTAATCGAAGTATATCTTGATCCTCCTTCCGTATTAGTTACTGCAACCAACAAAGCTAGGGATGATCGCTCAAGGTGTAGGAGTCGAAAGGTGGGTTTGCAAGACAATGGGCAATTTATCAAGCAATGGGCCCACAATAGCATATCATTCTTACAGAGCATGTCGCACGTCGTTAAACAAAGCTTGATGTGGCTTGTTAACTATCGAGTCTACTTTGGGAACTCGGTAGGAAAGTGTTCGATTCGACCACCGTAGCGCATAGCAGGTACGGTCTGGCTGAAGACCTTTAAACTTAGCGCTCTCGGGAGGCAGCCCGAGGATGTCGAGTATTGTTTTGTTTTGTTTTGTTTTGGTGTGTGTTGTGTTTTGGCAGGTTACTACGTTTCAATTCTCGCGGATGCAATAATTCAAGTGTGGGGATGTTTGGCAACATCCCCGATGAGATGTCAGAGAATCCAAGAGGAGTTTGCGCCCCTGTCTAATCACAGCAGCTGCACCGCTACAGACACTTGTTGATTTACTGATCAGGTCACTGTGTCTCTCTATCCTTTATTTTATTTGTTTTTGTGTTTTTGGTGGTGTGAGTCTTTGTGTCGGGAGTGGTTTCTTTGTGTTGAGTCGTCTAGTTATTAGCCGTTCATGGTTTGTGGGTGGTATCTCTCGAGTTTAGAGTATAAATTGCACCATACATTGGGGACAATGTATCCCAAGTGTGGGGATGGCGGTAACTCGAGAGTGGGTTGGTATAATTGATTATCTTAAATGCTTGAAGGGTTGAAATTGTGAAAAAATGAAATATTTTGAAAAATTTTGTCTCAAGTATGCTTGAACTACATGAAAACCAACGTTTTCAATCGCTAAGGGGTTTCTTGCTGATATTAAACTAACTTAGATCCCTAGTCATGGTTGTCCCTTTAAGTTTCATGAGAGTATCTCTGACAAGTTTTAGAGAATAGTGGAGAAGAGATGCCAGGCTAGGGGTAACATGCTTTAGGAATTACACATGCTACGTGTCGGCAACCCATATTCCTTCTATTCGGTGAGATATTTGAGCCTACTAATTGTTAGATGAATTTGCAATAAATGTTCATTTGTTGAGTGTAGGCCATATGTTGCTTTGTGTTAGAACTTGTGTGGTTTGATATGTGCTGAGACTGTGCTTTAGTGTATGCACATAAATGATAAAGGCATTAGGATCCCTTCATTGTTTCATATGTTGATTGTTATCCACCCACCTTAGTTAACCATGTTGAGCCTTATACCCTTCGTTTGGTACACCTTGTTTGACCTGTTTGATTACCAATCATGAATGACAATTGTGTGTTAGATATTTGTTGAAAAAAAATGAAAAAAAGGAAAAAAATTGAAATGAAAAGAGAAAAAAAAAAGAGAAAAGAAAAAAAATCATTGTTATGTTCGTATTAAATAAATGGGTCGAAAATCACCCAAAGTGTTAGTATCATTATGAATAAGTTGTCATGGTTTGGTATTCTTCTGTGTTCGCCATAAAAAAAACATCCAAAAATATTACCTCACCTTTACCCATAACCCAAAACCCAAAAGTCCTTTTGATATGTGCTACGTTACTTGATACAGTGGAGGTGTGATAGCTATACAAGCTTATGATTGCAAGGTATCATATTTGGTTTTGAGTGAAATATATACTAGCACATTACACACTAGTCTTGATAAAACCGAGAGGAGTGATTATTGTGAGGGGCGTGTGTCATGTGTGTAGTATCATAAGCATGCTAGTTTTAGTTAAGCAAGTCTTAAATTGTTTTAAACGCGTATCATTTGTTTGTCAGATTGTCAACCTCGATTGTGTCAGTCTATGGGACGGGTATGACTTGGGACCTTAAATTGTTGATTCGGTAAGGGATTCAATGGTGATTTGTTAATAAGGTGAGTAATGTTTGTAATGGTTGCTTGAGGACAATCAATGTTAAGTGTGGGGATGTGATGGAGTGTGTGAAACCCGGATGCTAAAGTGTGTTATATTACATGTTTATGGTTGTTTAGTTGATTGTATACTTTGAATATGTTGACTACGCAAGTTTGTGGATTTGCAGGTAAAACGCATAATACGGTGAAGTTAGAGAGCGTAGTGATGAAACGGGAGTTGTTCGGGTCGAGAGATAGCTCGAATGTGAAAGAAACGCGAAACAATAAAGGGGTTGTTTGTCATTAAAAGCAATATGGAACGTAACTTATGGTAGGTGGTGCATAACTTACGGCTCAATACACAAGAAACAAACAGAATGTACAAAGCGTAACCTACGGTTTAATCCGTAGGTTACGGTTGAGAAAATTTAGCGCGTGGGGATTTGTTTTTTGGCGGCAGTCATCACAGGAACAAGAAATCATCAAGAATCCATCATCATTTATGGATTGATACATATTGGACTTATGGAGCCAAAGTGGGCCGCACATGGCATATGAATTAGAGTAGCCCATGTGTAAACTTGAGGAGAAAATAATAAAGTCAACAATCACATTATCACATCTGGAAGGCTGCCAAAGGAGCACACGTGATTTTTTGGGGGCGGCACATGTGAAGAGGCAAACAACAATATCATCATCTACACACAAGTGACATCATTACATCATAAGTGGGCCGACATTGGGAGGCCTTCTTTGACGGCACACTTGGGCCAACATGTGAGGAGACTCTTGGATTATTTTGAATGGGCCGCACTAGACTTTGAGAATCCATGTGCACAAGAGGGTATTATTATTTTGAATAGAAAAACATCATATATCATCTATCAACATCTTCGACGGCAGAGAAGGGAGACACGAAGATGGCGAATCAAGCCATTGAAGATCAACAACCAATCATGAGCGGCTAGTCGTTTTATGGTTTCCTCTAGATAGAGGGTTTTGTAAGTTGGATAATTTTATGTGTTTGTGACAATCGTATAACTCGGTGATCTAAGCACTCGATGCTTTTCACCTTTTATCTGATTTATTGGTTGTAAACAATTGCATTTATTTAAACATTAATTTCTAAGCATTCAGTTCCCGAGAGTTCTAGTAATTGGGATATATTTGACATGGGGTTAGGGTTTGTAATTGTAATTGATAATCATTCGATAACCTCCTGTTATGTATTGACCGGAGTACTTAGTCGTTGGTTATCACAATTAGTTAATTAGATTCAACACCTATGTCTATGTAAGTGTTTCGATTAAACACATAATTGAATCTAGCTGCAAAACCTGAAATCTGGAGGAACCATCTTTTCTCTCCCATTATTTACAACTTGTTTTTCGTAATTTTTGGTTTAATCAATCAAATCATCAATTGAGTTTAACTTTTTAGTAATAGTTAATTAATACTTAGCATTGTGACACTTTCCACAATCCTCATCTGGTTCGATATCCGACTTATCCTATCTACATAGTTTAGTTGGTTTTTGCATGTCCATAACGACAGACATCAACTCACTGAGTCACTGAGTTATTCAGAACGGTGAATCCAAATCCGACTCGGGTCGATTGTCGATACTCGATACTGAATGTCTTCCCTAACCTATTGATGATGTCGTGGCTTTGAAAATAAAAATAGAGGGCTATGATTTTTAAGGTAGATATAGAAAAATGCACTTTCTTAGTTGGGATTTTTAATTATGTATTTTCGATCATATGTAGTTTCTAAAATGGTGGAGATTATGAATTTTGGATTACTTATCTTCAACTAGAACCTAGGTTTTTAGTGAACGGAACTCCTACCAAAGAATCTGATATTAGTAGGGGTGTTCGATAGGGACCTGTTATCACCCTTCATGTTCATTGTCGCCATGGATGCTTTGACTATGGTTATGAATAGGGCGGTGGAAATACAGAGTTGTATTAAAATTGGGTATCGTAAACTATACCGAGTCTTGGTATTGTAAGAGAGCACGGTATGGTACTCGTTGTAGGATTTTGGTGCCCGACCCCGTACGGGAACACCATTCCCCCTTGTTCAGCCACGACTAAAACTCACCAAATCTGGGTGGCCACCAAAATGTAGGGACGATAGTGGGTCAGGTATGGCTAATCTAACATCCATAATCGGTTGTAAAATCTTGTCTCGTACCCGGCATATTACTTGTTGGGTATTTGTCAGGTATTTATCCATTGGATATATTCGTTAGTGTTTTAAAAAAAAATACCCCTTAGGCTGGGAAAAAAGAAATTGGGCAAAGTGAAGAATGGGAGTGGGAATAGAAGAAAACCCGACGTTTGAGGTAGAAATGTTGGAATGGGAAAGATGTATAGGGGCTATAGTTGCGGCAAGTTAGAATGGCCGAAAAGACGAATGGCTTTTGGTTAGGTCGGTCAAAGATTTAATGGTTTCTTTGATGGATGTTAGCAGATTCTTTTTTAGTATTATTATATGAAATGGTGCAAATGGGTCCCTTTGAAATGTAACATATTTGCGTAAAGGGCAGAGTTGAATAGGCTCTGTACTCGTGAAACTCTTAGTAGAAGAATCGTCCTGGTTGAATCTGTTGGGTGCTCTTTGTGTGATGTTTGTATGGAATATGCAGACTAATAGCCTAACGTAAATCACTCAATTGATTTACGTAAATCAAGGATGAGATTATGTAATATTGTGTAATTATTTGTATATTTAGTTTCCTAGTTTATAGGCTCTTGTAACTCTATATATTATTTTACCAATCAATGTAAATGTGAGAGATTGAGTCCTAATATGGTATCAGCCTAATTGGCGATCCTACCCTTTTTTCCCTACCATCTTCCGTTCTTTTTCCTCTGTCCCACCGTCGCACTCTGTTTCTTTTTTATTCCTGCCGCCACCCAACTCTTTGCCCAAGATATTATTTCTTCTTTCCCCACCAATATTATAAATCCTTGAAATATTGCACCGTCCATACCCACTACCTAAATTCCTCAAATTGATTTCCACCAATCTTATAAACTGCTACTTCTATGGCATCCCCATCGACCACCCTCACAACCTCCCTACACCCTCTTCTTCACTTTATCCCTCACAAACTCAACTCCTCCAATTATCTTGCATGGAGTCAACAGGTAAAACTTGTTCTCTCCCTCCAAACCCTGCTCGGCCATATTGACGGGTCCACAAAACCTCCTGCCGAAACACTCACCACGGCTGATAAGACCTCTCCCAATCCAGATTATGCCACCTGGTTAGCCAACGACCAAGCCGTGCGAAGAAGCAACCTACTGTCTCTCATTCGACGTATGGTTATTCGATTTATTTGGGTGGAAATCTTGTTTCATGGAGTGCGAAGAAGCAACCTACTGTCTCTCGTTCCAGCTGTGAATCCGAATATCGTGCTATGGCAAACACTGCGGCTGAGATTATTTGGATTACTCACCTTTTGCGTGAATTACATGCTCTTCCCACTGATCGACCTACTCTTCTGTGTGATAATAAAAGTGCTATTTTTCTCAGTCAAAATCCAGTCTCTCACAAACGTGCGAAACATATTGATATTGATTATCATTTTGTTCGGGAACTTGTCTCGTCTGGAAAACTCTACACCAAGTTTGTTCCATCCAATCTCCAGGTTGCAGATATTTTTACCAAGAGTCTTTCCAAGCCTTTGTTTCAAAAATTTCGGACTCTGCTCCGTGTTGGTCCTCCACCTGTTCGATTGAAGGGGGTAATAGCCTAACGTAAATCACTCAATTGATTTACGTAAATCAAGGATGAGATTATGTAATATTGTGTACTTATTTGTATATTTAGTTTCCTAGTTTATAGGCTCTTGTAACTCTATATATTATTTTACCAATCAATGTAAATGTGAGAGATTGAGTCCTAATACAGACCATATTATTTCTGCTTGCTTAGTCGCGTCGGTTGTGTGGCAATTCTTGAGTAGTTGGTGCAAGGTATCTCAAGACTTCGCGTTCTCAGTAAAACACTTGTTGGAAATGCATAACTTCATTAGCTTGGGGCATCGAGAGAAAGAGTTTTTTTATGAGATTGTGATCGTTGCATGTTGAAGGATATGGAAGACTAGAAATTAGAAAAAAATCTTCATGGGTAAAGAGGTTAACATTCAAGAGATATCTAGATGTAAAGTCCATTGGTTTTTTATGATTTAAATATAGATCTAGATATAAATTGATAGATTGAAGTATTGAACCAGTTAGCGTAATTTTTCCTTCATGTACATGTAGTTTGTTGTTGTGGCTCTGGTTCTTGGCCTCTTTGGTTGTGGGCCTGGCCGGGTTTGTTTCTGTGAACCAAATTTCTTTTCGAGAAAAAATAAAAGCAACTTTTTAGTGTTATTTTGGTTGTTCATGTTCCCTTTTGGCATCCCAAACAAAAAATAAAAGCAACTTTTTATAGTTATTTTGGTTGTTCATGTTCCCTTTTGGTCATCCCAACAAATTGATCAAAGCGTTTGCCTCCACTGCCAACTATATGTGACAATTTATTGTTACCTTTTACAAGGGTATGCAATCACCTATTATATTATATTATATTATATTATATTATATTATATTATATTATATTATAAAAGAAACCTGTTTTGGGACACTTGTCATTCTCTCATTTAATTGATTAAAATTATTAATAAAACTAATAATAATAATTACCCATGATTTTTTATTTCTAGATAAGTAATTCTTATATATATATTAGATTAATAATTAATAATATCTAATTTTTTAACTCTATCCGTATAAATAAAGATATACATCAATTTTTTTTAATAAAAATAGAAGATGTATATTTCAGTTTTGAATTATCAGATCATTTTGAAATTCATAGACACGAATTGGGTTTTAAAATCCAAACTTGGAATTTGTTTATGATAATTTACCCATTATAATTCTTTTTTTCTAAATCAACATTGTGAACAAAAGCCAAGTAGGATTGTTCATTTTTTAATTGAACTAGAACGCCGTGATACTTGAATCGAACCAATCCACCTAATTATAAATATTCATTTTCTTACAGTTAAAAATAATCATTATATATAGATATTAATTAATCTTTTATACTATATAATAAAAGAAATCTGTTTTGGGACACTTGTCATTCTCTCATTTAATTGATTAAAATTATTAATAAAACTAATAATAATAATAATTACCCATGATTTTTTATTTCTAGATAAGTAATTCTTATATATATATTAGATTAATAATTAATAATATCTAATTTTTAACTCTATCCGTATAAATAAAGATATACATCAATTTTTTTAATAAAAATAGAAGATGTATATTTCAGTTTCGAATTATCAGATCATTTTGAAATTCATAGACACGAATTGGGTTTTAAAATCCAAACTTGGAATTTGTTTATGATAATTTACCCATTATAATTCTTTTTTTCTAAATCAACTTATTTTTTCCAATTGTGAACAAAAGCCAAGTAGGATTGTTCATTTTTTAATTGAACTAGAACGCCGTGATACTTGAATCGAACCAATCCACCTAATTATAAGTATTCATTTTCTTATAGTTAAAAATAATCATTATATATAGATATTAATTAATCTTTTATACTATATAATAAAAGAAACCTGTTTTGGGATACTTGTCATTCTCTCATTTAATTGATTAAAATTATTAATAAAACTAATAATAATAATATTTAATCTAAATTAATACAAATTTTTATTATTAATAATATTTAATCAAATCTAAAATCTAATCTAATACAAATTTTTATTATCAATCTTCTACTATATAATAAAAGAAACCTGTTTTGGGACACTTGTCATTCTCTCATTTAATTGATTAAAATTATTAATAATACTAATAATAATATTTAATCTAAATTAATTCAAATTCTTATTATTGCAAGCTTTTTAAAATGTGTTATTTTTCTTTCGAAGCCTAATCCACCGTTTTAACTTTTAATTAATGAAAATGGTCCATGTGAGCATGAATGTTATATAGACACCATATAAATAGATTTATTTGAATGTAACAAAAAAATATAAAACCTTAATATATAAAAAATTTTATAATCAAAATAATGGATCAAGAGTCTTGTGAGCATGAATATTATATACACACATCATGTAGTTAGATATTTACTCGAATTTAACAGAAAATATAATAAAAACATGATATATCAAGAATTTTTGATCAAAATAATGGATCAAGAGTCTTGCGAGGATCTATCTATATCTATACTATATAATAAAAGAAACATGTTTTGGGACACTTGTCATTCTAACGAGATTTTTAAAGATATATTGTTTTATTATACACGACGTTCTTAAAAATGTAACTTTTTTCATTATTTAATATATAAGAGTAAGTTATGATTTTGGCCCCTGTGGTTATATCACTTTTAACCTTTTAGCCTAAAAAGAAATTTTTTAACATTTAGCTCCTAACGTCTTTTTTTTAAATATTTTTGGCCCCCAACGTCTTTTTTTCTAACCCTTTTGGCCCCCAGCGTCTTTTTTTCTAACTCTTTTGTCCCCTAAAATTAAATGGATGGGGTTAGTGTTTGGGGCCAAAAGAGTTAGAAAAAAGACGTTGGGGCTCAGATGTTAAAAAACAATTAGGCTAAAAGAGTAAAAGTGATAGAACCACATGGGCCAAAATCGTAATTTACTCGATATATAAAATTAAATTTTCTCAACCCGTACAGTACATGAAGTTCTTAAAAATATAACATTTTTATTATTTAATATATAAAATTACATTTATTCAACCCATGTAATAAACGAGATTTTTGAAGATATATTGTTTTATTATTTGGTATATAAAATTACATTTTTTCAACCCGTGTAATAAACGAGGTTTTTAAAGATATATTTTTCTATTATTTGGTATATAAAATTATATTTATTTAACCCGTGTATTACACGGGGTTCTAACCTAGTTATATTATATTATATTATTATTATATTAGATTAGATTCTTCATGAATAGTAACTGGAAATTTTTATCTTTTGTGGAAATTTATTTATTACTTAACTTGGTTTTTTTATTAATACATGTTTCGTTGTTATTTGGTATGGTACGGTAGTGAACGGTATGATTCCCTATTTTTAAGAAATAGAGGAAATCATAAAAATGAACACATATCAGTACCGATGTTGTTCGGTTTAGTATGCTAGCGAGATGGGTGTTAGTTTATTGGAAGCAAAAACAAATATATATATATATATATATATATATATATATATATATATATATATCGACGCAGGTGTTGTTCAATAGGTTTCGGTTCAATTTGGTACGATAGCGGTAGAGTATCTGTTTGCATTAAAATTTATATCGCAATGTTAAGAAACATAAACATAGAACACAAACGAAACGAACTGATATCAAGTAAATAACATCGCTACCTAGCTAGAATGCAATATCCACTAAAAACACCGGTATCGGTGTCGCGATTTGTTCTTATTGTTTTCGATTGATGTAAGGTTTTGTATTTTGATTACTATAGCAGTTGTCGGTATAGTAATAAACCGATCGAATTTCCACCGCAAAGCTCGGAGGAATCTCACTAGTAGCAATTAATACAAACTTTTCTTTTTAACTATTAGCTAACACATATAATTTTGTTTACTCGAAACTAGAATACCGATAAGATTGTTCATCCCAAAAGTACTTCAAGAGTTAATTGTAAAGTTATCAAGTCATTTGTAGCGAAACATTCTAAACGCGTTAAATGTTATTTGAATTTAAATATTACATTTGATGTATATTCTCTTTTGAAGATCAAATTATCCTAAGTATACAATTACAAGTTAGGGGAATAGTGCCAGACAGCTTGTCAATTGTAAAGTTATCAAGTCATTTGTAGCGAAACATTCTAAACGCGTTAAATGTTTTTTGAATTTAAATATTACATTTGATGTATATTCTCTTTTGAAGATCAAATTATCCTACGTATACAATTACAAGTTAGGGGAATAGTGCCAGACAGCTTGTCTGACACTTCCCTATTGGATCAACCCATTTTTAATTTAATTTTACTTCCAGTTTAAAATTACGCTTTCGTCATTTGTTTAAAATTACGGTTTTCCCCCCAACTCAAAATAAAATTATAATTTTGCCCATAGCTAAAATTACGTTTTCGCCCCCAGCTAAAAATAAAATTATAATTTTGCCCTTAGCACCAAATTATGCTTTTTCCCTCAGTTCAAAAACTCATTTTTAATTTTGTTCCCAGTTTAAAATTACGGTTTCGCCCTCCATTTAAAATTACGTTTTCGCCCCCAGTTCAAAATAAAATATTGTTTTTCCTTCTAGCTCAAAATTACGATTATGCCCTCAGCTCAAAATTACGTTTTTGCCCCCAGTTCAAAATGAAATTATGTTTCCCCCCTAGCTCAAAATTATTAGCTGCCTGTCACTTCCTTATTAGACCAACTCATTTTTTTATTTAATTTTATTCCCAGTTTAAAATTACGCTTTCGTCCTTCGTTTAAACTTACGTTTTTGCCCACAGCTCAAAATAAAATTATAATTTTGCCCTAGCTCAAAATTACGTTTTTTCCCTCGGTTCAAAAACTCATTTTTAATTTTGTTCCCAGTTTAAATTTACGGTTTCGCCCTCCGTTTAAATTACGTTTTTGCCCCCAGTTAAAAATAAAATGTTGTTTTTTCCTCTAGCTAAAAATTATGATTCTGCCCTCAGCTCAAAATTACGTTTTTGCTCACAGTTCAAAATTAAATTATGTTTTCCCCCTAGCTCAAAATTATGATTTTGCTCTCAGTTTAAAATCATGATTTCGCCTCCAGTTCAAAATATAATTATGATTTTGCCCTCTGTACAGACATACATTTTACGAGAGAAAAATATTCGGTTTATTGCCCCGCAACGCGGGCGGGGCAAAAACTAGTATAATACAAGACTTATCTAAAGTGTTACATCAGTTTTATCTTAATTATTTTTGTGCGCTACTTTAAAGTTTGAATGTTTATATTTTTACTTTTTATTTTTTCTTTTCTAGGTAGTTTTTTTTTTTTTTTTTTTTTTTTTTTTTGTGAAACTAGAAACACATTTAATGTTGTAATTTTCCTAAACGTTTATTTGGTAATTAACTACGATTAAAAGTAAAGCCAATTTCATTATAAAAACGGTCATATATTTTTTTTTTATATATTTGCATAAGTTTTTTTCTTCAATTTCTTTCTCTTTGTTGTTTGACTTTTAGTTGGTATGATGCAAGACCCCACGAAATTAACCATGTGGGAAGTTATAGAAAAGTGTAAATTTTTATCGTTTGTAACATGCTCTAGATTATAGGTTATTGTTCATGCCTTCTTGGAGAAGTAACACATATGCTTGTTTAAAGCCCGAGCTTCATTTATCGAGTTCAAGCCGGTTTACGAGCTTAAACGAGTGTGTTATTTATATAATTTTTATTTATCAATAAATACATATTTTAATCATAATTATTACTGTATTAAGAGTAAATTACAGTTTTTGTCCTTTATCTAGTAGTGGTCATTGTCCTTCATCTTACTATGCTTCATCTTTAACCACCCTCACCGTTGTTGCATTCAACTGAACGATGGTGACAGGTTTGAGATCAGGAAAATCAGATGGTGGTAGGGGAGGGAGTAGGATCTGACCATCGAGAGAGATAGAGGTGGGCGGTGGTGTCGGTGTAGAAAGAGAGAGTAGAAAGAGTGTATGTGTTTAGAGATAGAACAATTTTTATTGGGGGTTTCTATTCTCACATACCTATTTTCTTATTTTCATATTCCTAGATGTATACGGGCCGTATAAAGTTATATGACATGTATAGGATGTGATTGCACAGAAATAAATGCATCGGAATGTTTTTTTTTTTGTTTAACCTGTATACGGGCCGTATAATATTATACGAGTCGTATACATTTGTATACGAGCAATATAATGTTATACGGCCTGAGGTGTTTTCTTGGTGCGATTTTATGAGGTTTTTGAGTTATTAACATTTGTAAAACCGAACAACCGTTTAATAAGTTTTAGTAATTGTTTAGATAGCATATTGGTCAGAAAATCAAAATCGAGGGTTTGACTTCCTTAGTTATCATATATAGTTTCTAAAACAGTGGAGATGATGGATTTTGGGTTGCTTACCTTCAACTAGAGCCTCGGTTTTAATGAGCGGGGCTCCTACTAAAGCTTTGGGCATGGTTATGAATAGGGCGGTAGAAATACGGGGTTTCAAACTATTTATATGGGGTGTCAAATGCAAAACGACCCACAAAGCCATTGGAACTCTCTAACGCTCACGGATTTGGTTTAGAAACAATAATTGAAAAATTAGAGACCTTTTTAACAAAAAATCGAAACTTTATAGACTCAAAGAATCGTAGGCAAACAATAGAAGTATTAGACACAAACAAACGTCAGAGCACTATTTCCGAATTCACAAACTATATGTGCACGGACCACCATCTCATCAGCCAAATGAATAAAACCAAGATAATCTTCAGGCTCCGAATATCTCAGCATCAACAAACACTACATTAAACAATAGACATAAGTTAGTATACATGAAAAGGTACAAGAATAGATAGTGAACCTTACCTTGACCATTAGTATACATGAAAAGGTACAAGAATAGATAGTGAACCTTACCTTGACCAAGTGTTTGAATAACATCTCCACCGGGTACAACAACTTCGATCAGCGGGAGAAGATTCTCAAACTCAATCCTTGGCTTTTTAGAACGAGCATCGATCGGTTCTTGCTCTTCCATTGTCCATTCTTCGATCAAATGCCTATTGTTTGATAGGCTGAAATATTGTTTGTATGTTAGTACATATATTAACACTATTATCAAAACAATATAACTACATATAAAGCTTACGTCGGCGGGTCTGACTGAAAAAGGCTACATCTTTGACTTAAAACTCGAACAGATACCCTTTTCAACCATGGAGGGGCCCCACTCGACAACCACCATAGAACTAATATATATTAAAACAGTAGATTAAGAGACGAATAACATATATAGATTAATATTTACAGGTTTAAAATAAATCGTTAAAATAATACCTAGATCAACGTTTCCCTCAATATTTTGCTTGTTATGATAGAAACCATGTTCATAAGCTACTCTGTCTTCTGCATCGTTATCATCATGAAGAATTTTCCCAAAAAATGATACCATAGACTCTATAATGGGTTCTTGTTTCCGGAAAAAGATCGGGTTAAAGTAGAATCCAGCTTTGTAAAGCAGGACAGAATGAGCTTCAAACCTATGATCGATCAAATTCCAATACGACTCATACTCACCCGGAAAACCGTTCTTAATCGTCTCCTTTACTCTATACAGGGCCGCAAAGACATACCCTAAACTAGGTATGGTTCTTTCAGTCATCAATCTTCGCAAACACAGTAGATTCCCGACCAAACTATTAACCCTTTTACATTCTCCCCAGAAATCATTACTTAGTATATAATAGACAAATTTATGATCGAATAACATATTCTTTTCTGCATCTTCCCACTCTTTTGTCCTAACCAACATTTTCAAAGATTGTTCAACACAGGTTAGTCTCTCTAATGTGTTAAAATCGGTAGAACTTCTCGTTTGATCCACAGCAATCAGGTTAAGTCCTAAAGTTCTCATAAAATTTAGAGGGTAAGGGTTTTTCCAGAGAAAACCCATTAAAAGTTTCGCCTTCTCAATTATAGCATTTACCCACCCAAATGCTCTAAAATCTTCAAGAATCAAATCAATATTCTGTGTAAAACAAGTGGTGAAAAAAATGTGTGGAAACTCATGATCAAGATGTACACCTAATCGAATATATTTTTCTTGATGGTCCGTTATTACCTGAACCACATCCTGTGAACCAACCTTTTCAATGACATCTGTAAACCAAATACGCAAATCTTGATCCTGTTGGTCTTGATCTTGATTCTGATTGATTCTAAACGAGTTGAGAAACAACGTTCCAGCAGGTGAATTAACATAGAAATCGATAAACAACCTGGTGCCATGGAAGGTCTCAGACGCTGAAATTGAACACCCAGTGTGTTCCCATGTCTCCATGATGGACGAATTTGGAAAAAACTCTGGGTTATCTGGAACAATTTCTTGTTCCGTATTCTGCACGCACAAATTCGAAGACGCCATTTTCAGGGTTTTCAGAGAGAAGAATGTGGGTTTTCAAGAGGGGAGAGTTCCAACAAAGACAATCGGGAACAGTATATTGGGCCATTTATTTATATTAGTAACATTATTGATTTAAATATTAAGTTAATTTAATTAATTAATTGTAATTTTATTTCCAGTATTCCACCAACTTTTTTTTTTTTATCATTTGCATTTTGTTATTTTCTTTCTTTTCCACATATATTTCGGTTTCTTTTTATCTTTTCTTGTGTTTATTTTATAAATCATGTTGTATTAACATTAAACATAAATTACGACACCGTCACAAAGCACGAGGTTAATTACTAGTTTATCTACAATAAAAGTTGAAAAAGAAATTTAAAAAGAAACTTTTAAAAAGACTTGAGCTTTCTAATGATAGATTCTTAATATAAAAATACGTTAATTAGATAAAATTATATGAAATAATAGTTTGACAGAAAATTACTATAAAATAATATTTTATAAAATAAGTTATGGGATTTGCTTGTCTTTTAAAGGGGGTTATGCCACAAGTAAATCCATAACTTATTTTATAAAATATTATTTTATAGTTTTTGTCCGTCAAACTATTATTTCATATAATTTTATTTAACAAATATATTTTTAAATAATTAAGAATTTATTATTAAAAAGCTCAAGCTTTTTTTTGAATTTCTTTTTCAACTTTTATTGTAGATAAATTTATATTTGTTTTAATTATTAAAAATACTAGAAATATACAAATTTTGAAAAAAATAATAATAAAGAAGGCTGAAACGTCTCTGAGTCTTTACAATAAAAGGCTAAAACGATTCTAAGCCTCTACAAAAAGACTGAAACGGCTCTTAGCCTCTACAAGCATTTTTTTGCCTCGTGGTGTAGCGCGGTTGATTGGTTTGAAGAGGCTTTTTTAAGACGTTTCAGTGCCATGTTTTTCCGTGAAAAGACTCCTTAAACTGTTTTAGTTGGCTATTTTTGAAAAATTGACTAGTCAATGACTATTCTTGCTATTTTCCCTTTAACTTTCATTTAATTAATAATAATATAATATATTTTTTTTTTGAACGGCCAACAAACTCAATCCCGAGCACTCTCGGGGTACCCACTGGACAAACGGAGTACTCCGAGAGTAACCCGAGTCCACCACCAATTCCGGGGAAAACACAGTAACCCACCCGCCCGTAGGCACGACGGTGAAATTACCGGTAAAACCCGTTTGGCTCAAGGATCCTACCCAGGTTTCCCTGGGTCTTCTATCATTGCCCACTAGTACTTCACTCCGCACCAAGTGGGAGTCGAACCTCCACCACTTGATCTAGAGATCATGGCAATAATAATATAATATGAAAAAGGAAACTTTTCTCCTAACTCGAAATCTTCAAAAACAAAAGAAAATTATAATTATAACTACAAATTGGCTTATTCTATGCGCACCCCCTCTTATTACTTTCTACACCCCCTTGTGAGATGAAAACTGTCGATCCCACGCAGGCCCCACCTGTAAGTATGTGAGAGGAGGGGGTGTAGAAAGTAATAGGGGGGTGTGTATTTACAGTTTGTACAGTTTGCATGCGTGGCTGTATATCCTCGGAAACTGAAACTCTCCACCGCCCATTTTCTCCTCGAAAGAAACTCCACATTATTTCCAAACTAGGGACCTTTTTGTAAATGGACATGTTTTTATATCCTCGGAAAATGTAACCTACTAAATCATATCTTTACAACGTTTTTCCTTTTTCTAAAGCGATTTTTTGAATAACCAAAAAAATCACTACGTGTATTTTTTTTCTGTTCTAAGATCAGGAAGTAAATTTACAAGAATGGTTTAAATGAACTTATCGGGTAAATTCAAATGTAAATTATTATCAACAATAATTTACATCGAGATAGTTGGTAAACGGGCAACAAGCTGTTGCCGCTACCCCTTTTTGAATAGCAAAACTAAGCCTTTTAAAAACTACGTCCATAGATCTCGAGATCATAACATTACTATGCATGACCCTTTGAACTCGACTAAGTAGGTCCACAGCATCTGGCGCCAGAAAACCAAAAGTATCAAAAGCAAATGAGATAAACACGTGCTGGTAAATAATTTTTTTCTTAAGTTATAACTATTCACGTAGAATTAGTTACATCTGTTCAACAAAAAAACGGTTTAACAAATGAAAATATTACAAAGCTTTAATTTATAATCAAGTGAAATAAAATATATTAACTTAAATAAGTGGAAAATTTAATACACATGATTTTTAAACAAAATACATAAATTGTTCATATATCTGAGTCCGAACAATTTCATTTAGTTATAGCGGTATAAACTTGTCATCATCAAAACATCTTCATGATACCATAAAATTTAATGAACTCAAATCAAATCATCACTTGACAAAATGTTTTGACATATTACAAACCGGACATAAGCGGACTACTAATTACTATGGGCCGCTCAACATTACCAATAACCCCTTTACTCCAAGCAACGACTTCTGTTTCACACTTTTTTTTGTCCCGCCTGAATTGTGTGCCCACCTAATAAAACCTAATGAACGTTATCATTTCAAGATCAATAAATGTGAATACTCTACAATTCTTAATAAGTTCTATATGTTGAGAAACACCTACCTCAAGAAACCAAACAGATTAATTAGGTGAATACTCTACAATTCTTAATAAGTTCTATATGTTGAGAAACACCTACCTCAAGAAACCAAACAGATTCATTAGATTTGGAGTTCTTTTTTATGATCAAGATTCTATCTTCATTCAAAATAACACATAAATTGCCCTTGAGTAATTCTGGTTTTGTTTCTAGTACCGTTGGTATTACCCTGTAAGCGACAAAAAAACTCGACCTTTATTGCATGAATCGTCAATTCAAACTAAAATGAAAATAAAAAAAATAAAATAATATTCAAAACTCACCATTCACCAGTCAATTTCTTGAAAATAAGTACACTTGACATTTGCCGGTGGGAAGGCTACCAAAACACATCTACATTCACCTTCTAAGTAAACTAATAGATAGAGATTGCATGCTTTAATATATTTTAGGTGATTTTCAATCAATTTGACCCGTTTACTTTGATAGCTAGGTTTTTTATTTGACCCGACTTAGATTAAAAAGGTAAAGGGTAACCCAAAATTAACCAATTCACAATTAAGTGGGTAAAAATCCCACCCATCTCAACAAAAGCATTCACTCATAAAAATGCCTAAAAATGATGAAGAATGAAAATGGTCTTTCTAGATAAAAAAGAAAGTGTAGCTGGTAAGGGCCTACGGAGTGGCAGCGGTAAACACAAGTTTACCGAATCGGTGACCACTGCCACCTTTCTTTACCGATCAACATTACCGATTTAGGGGGTGTTTTCGGTGAAGGTTCACCGAATCAGGGAAAGGGAGGGAAGGGGGGAGAGAGAGGGTGTGTGGTGAGGTCCATGCTGTCACACCCCGACCCGCAGCAGAATGGTACGAGGCATAATGATTGCCCAAAGCTTTGGAATCACCTGAAAAGGTTGAGAATTAAAGGAGATATCGTCTGCACAAGTTACAAGCCCTAGAATGTTCTTCGATTAAATTCGCGATGTAGAGGTGATGAAACTTGAAACTTTAAATGGGGTTTTACTTGATTTGATCAAAGCTTTCGACTGGTATAAAATTCTTGACCTGATTTTATGTAAATGAGAAAACCCAATTCTGGGATGAAAGATGATAATGGTTTTGTTGATTTGGTAATCCAATTGACGATTTAAAAGTGTTATTGAATCGATCGATTTGGGTAATTATAACTCTCCTTTATTACGACAATAATGAGATAAAGCTGAATTGAAAACGTCAAGTGAAACGCTTGGTTTTGTCGGGTCGGGTTTTGGATCCGCCTGGGTCGCGTAACAGGTGAGTAAGGAAGAAGACGAACGAGCTCAGTTTTAGATTAAATATCAGTTGACTCGAGATTATTCACAAATGAACAGATGGTGCACTGGTTGGCTGTATTGTATTTGTCTGAGCCGGGTTAGGTCGCGGGTTCGAGTCCTGGGGCATACTTTTTTTTTGTTAGCTATTTAACAGGTTTCAGAGATAACACTTTGGTCCCTCAAGTTGATATAAACTGCTAACTCCATTAACTTATTACACTAACCTAGTTAGTGTTGATATCATATAACACTAGCAAAGAACCTAACCTAACTAGCTAACTAACTAACTAAGGCAACTGAGTTAGCTGGGTTTACTAACCTAGTTAGTTGATTTGTTTTACTTTTATAGTTCGCATTAGTTACGAAAACAACCCCTTAACTTGTAACTTTATCTAACTAACCAATCTAACTTCGCTAAAGCTTCTCTTATCTAAATCTAACCAAACTAACTAAGTTTCTTTATAAAGTTAACGTTTTTCACTCGGTTTTAATCCAGCGTGACACATGACGATTACTTAAATAATAACATAAAAAGAAAAAAAATTGAAAAGGATCCAATTTTGCAATCTGGGTCGGATTTCGGAGACCCGATTTTGACGGATGTTACAGTCTCCCCAACTTTTGGGAATTTAGTCCCGGAATTAGGAGAAGACTTCTCGTATAGGATGAAGTGTAGGGTTCTTCATAGGCGTAACGGTATTGGCTCGATTTAGCAATAGTGTTAGGAGCTCGAATTTTAAGATCGGATTGGGCCTTAGGAATGTCAGGTAACAAGTGTTAAACACAAGTCCTGACGTTGCTGAGAATGCGCTCAAACTAGGATATATCGAGAGGTGTAGACTTATTGAGGCGGTAGCGTTCCTGACAAGGGTTACATACCCAAATAGAGAATCGCTTTTGATGCCAGTGATGTACTAATGAAAAACGTTATGTATATGGTAGCCGATTGTAGATTCTTTGACCATTACGATCTCGAAGCCCAAGAGTGGCGTATCAAAAATGTATTGCAGCTAAAGAGAAAATCACGTCCCAAAGATGATTTGTAACGCGGGAGCGTTTGCAACTGAGCTGTGAGGTATATATGTGATGCCCAACTGCAATCCGTGTTACAACTTGAGATCTTGAAAAAAAAATCTCATAAAACGCCACAATTTGAGTTGAATGAGTGATATCATAAAATTTGAATCACCAATCACAAAACCAAACAACTAACTAAAGCTCTCATGATTAGTTTAACGCTGCTTTTGAAAATTTGGCAGCGGCGTATCCACCATGTCTCTATCAAATTTTCATCCACATCGTTATTCAAATCATGATTGACACACAAACACAACTTAGATAGAACTTTTCTCAACCAATCTAACGAGGCTTTTGATAGTTTGATAAGAACACTTATATATAGGAAGTACCAGCGGCGTATCCACCATGTCCTTATCAAATTTCATTGGCTTCGTTAGCGGTTTTGATTGGTTCTATGCGACGAATCAACTCAACTTACTAATTAAATAACCACAACCAAACCACAAACATGTAACGCCCTAACACGTTTTAACCTAAGATTCGCAGCGGAAATACATACCTAAAATTTTCTTTCATAATATTCTTTCTTTCATCTAAATACATTAATCCCTTTCTATAATTTTATTAAAATCTAACATACATATATCGAATTAAATAACCACATACACACCCATGTACAATCCAAGTCTTGACTCGATCTTCTACCGCTTACACTCCATGGCGAGAAGTCCATAAACCTGTACAACCTGCAGTCACCACATACAAACACATTATTAGAAACCGGTGACCTCATACTTGATTTTAACGCGCACGTAATAAGGCATCCGCATCTCTTGGTCTCGCTTATATAGATCCATTCGCCCATCCTTTCCAACACTCTCGTTAAACTTTTACACCCATCCTTCAACTTCCATTATGCATAAACCTGCACTTCCATTCCATTCTCAATAGAAAACGATTAGCATCATTAGACCCATTTAATATATGTAGGTCCACCTCTACACATAGACATGTCTCATTCGTTCGTGCATATAGCTAAATACTAATCCCCTCATACATACCTTTCTATTCGTACACATACTTACAATCAAATCCATAACTATAAGTATAATTTCTTATAAATTTTCATGCATAATAACGTCATGTAAGCTTCCTTCTTACCCGAACTTAGTAAGGACTCTATCTTAACCACTTTCGACTCAATTCCCATAAAACCCACCTTCGTAATGCCACCGAGTCATATGTTTCTTGCATAATATTCAATAATTAACATTATGAATAACGTACATTACCAAACTAAAGGGTAAGTCCGGAATTCACTTACCTTGTGCGTCCGTAATTGCGTTCGCTTGTCTTGAGTCTCCTTGGCCCGTTAGCCTTCCACGCTCTCAACCATCTTGACACGATTCCTATACATTCATGTCATTACATTCACATTCTTATTAGCATATATGCTTATACATATGAACAACCATATCACATTCACATCTCATATACGACCTTCGTTAATCCATTCAAACAAGCATAAAGCATACTCAACATCATCCCTACATAATCTTCACATGAACTATATATATTACAATTTCACTTATTATTGTCTTTTAGACATTTCATCAAACACTTGGTGTGCGTACTACTTTCTAAGCATAATGTACAAGTGCTTTAAGCATGTTCTTCCCTATTTCATCTTATGAACCATCACATTCAATCAAAATCTCATAATCATAAATTCCACATCAAGTTTATCTATCTCAGTCTATCATATAACACCTTATACATCACAAGATCACACTATAACATCTACAAGTTCATCATGATCATCATCTTCACACTCATGCAATGGGTTTTATTCTAAATCACCCAATAACTTGAAATTACTCATAACACAAGTTCTATTTGGTGTTTCTAACACCTCTACATGCTTAATTTCATACAAACTCATGGATTGATCATAACCCACTTCAAACAAGATCATCAGATCTAAGTTTTAAGACATACCTTATGATCCCCTTGTGAAGGTGATCGTTAATTCATGTTCCTTCCTGAATTTGAGCCCCAATTCATCCTTCAATTTGATGAATTTGATGATGTAGGGTTTGGCTCCTTGGAGCCTCTTCTTGAATGATCCAGAACACACACACAACACACGAGGTGTGTGTGTGTGTGTGTTTTCATTTAATAAAACAACTTTCAAGTTGTCCCACTTTGGTCCCTCATGTTTCGTTTTAATTAAATAAGGTCACAACCCTTCGTTTAATACCAACGATACTAATATTCAACTAGGTTAATCATTCCTAGTTAATATTCATTTACGGGTTCAATTTTACCCCTAACGGTATTTTTACCCGTTCCTTTATATTAACCGGGTTTAAATTACCAAACCCATTTTTGGGGTGTTACAAAACAACCATTGTATGAGTCTCAAACCCAAAAAGGGTGCGACTAAATGGTGGCAGTACCTACATCCATAGTTATGGGGGAATGGTCGGTCTATTGAAAAAGTTAGACGATAACCCACGTCACATAAACTATGGGGAAAGTACGTCGTGATGAGTGATGATGTGAAACTGTAACAACATGAAATAGCAATAAAACATAACATAAATGCATAACATAGCGATACATAAAAAATATCCAAGTAAAGGACGAAAATGACGATAAATAGTAACGATGAAAGCGTGGCAACGACACAAGCTCTCAACGGTACTGATTAAGAGTTGATAATTGTACTGATCGGCATTAGTGCGAACGTCAAGGATACAAAATTAGAGTAGCAGGTAAAGTCGTTAATGAGGGAAAACTAAACGTGAAGTCGAATAGCGGAAGAGATGACGTAGCAACATTGATTTACACTCCCACCAGTCAAGCGATAATTGCGATTCGGACAAAAGTAGAAGGGTCCTAAAATAAATTAAGAATACTATAACTTTGTTAAATTAACTCGCGTTCATTACGTTTTGTTAATATTTTTTTTATACTTTACCAAGTGTAGCACATTGGTATTTTAAATTTTCCATCTACAAAAGCAACTTAGTTTATTTAGAAAAATATTTTCGTTATGTTTCAGGAAAATATTTTTGATCTAAAGTGGTAGCTTTTACTGAAAATGTCTATTATGTATTGTTTTATTATTTTTTTATAAAATCAAATTTTAAGGTCGGAAAAAAATACATCGTCACCATGTGCCCTAGACTTGAATTTTTCGAACTATAGGCACATGTTACGAAAGTGATTAGGGTTGTGACGTTCAAGTCGTAATGGACAACTCGTTAAAATTTTTAAACGTATTACCAAAAATCACATCATTACACTTGTGTTCGAAATTTCAAAACATTCTTTATTTGATTTATTTAGTTTAAAGAAACTCAAAATGTTTCATTCAAAGTAGACTCATTGCATAAAAACGTTGTCGTGCTACTGACCGCATCCTGGTGGTCTTGGAACTGGATGAGTGCTCGCTCGCGTGCCTTCAAGTTATCGTGGTTCTCTGGACTGGCTTGAACGGCTCGATCATAAGGAACGAGTTGGATGTCATACGGTACGGTCGATTGATCCATTGATGGAATGTCGGGTTGGACATACAGTTGGATCATAAGGTGGGTGTTGGTTTCACAAATAGGGGAGTCACGGATTTGTGAAATCATGGAACTTAGGGAAAATCCCATGATTCAAGAATACAAATCACATGAAGATATATATAGAGTATCAAAGGGTAGAAAAAGTCGAACCCTTCGACAAGGTACAACAGATAGGGTGATTTGTTTTAACATCATTAGAATCTCGTGGAATATAATAGATTTATTCCGATGGTTTATATACGAAACGGTATAATAACCACATGGAATATGATAAATAATAAAACTTATGATAAAATATTATTTCATCATAAAATATTGAAAATCATAGGTTTGGCACATCATAGGGTTTAGTATGACTTCCGTGCGTCACTTACGTAATTACGTGTGCACCCGCAATTACCGAGCTTTCGCATGGTCCTCATATGTCTACCCATTGACGTACAACTTAACCCGGAGAAAATCATGAATAAATAAATGACTCGAGTTTTGGGGTGTTTTAAAACGATGTTTATGATAGTATCCATGAATTAACACGGACACGTTTGACATATCAAAGTGTTGTTAGTTCACATGACGTTTGGTGTGACATGCTTTGGCCTAATAGGTATCGGTACTCTCATCGTTAGTCCCCAGGTAGGCAAACTGGTCCATTAATTGGATTTATACGAATGCCATCCTAGACAGTACGTCCCGATTACCGGTACGTAACCCTTCCAGTTAATACATGTCCGTCACAAGAACTCACTTTGACGAGATTGAAAATTTTAAATGAAATTTGAAATATCAAAATGAAACAGAACTAGAATCAAGTATAATTGACATGAATTGAATGTTGAATTGACTTAGACTTTGTATGAATAAAAATATGAATGGAGTAATTAGAAACTTAATGTTTATATTGTATAGTGTGTGAAGTGTAGCATTGAAATAATAAACCATAGCATAGAATTAAATCACATATTATCATGCAAAGGCATATAACATATAGCATATAACAATTAAGAGTGCTCACATGCATTTGTGTGTGACATTAACAATCTTTTAAACTTATGAAATTTAATAACATAAGCTAAGACAACAATTTAGCACGTAATGCACATAAAACCCTATTAGGCTATAGTCTAGGTCTAAGGGTCTAATAACCTATCCTAATTCCCTATAGCCATTGGCTCTGATACCAATCTGTCACACCCCGACCCACAGCGGAATGGTACGGGGCATGATGATTGCCCAAAGCTTATGGCACTATTAAACTTTCATATTTAAACATATCATAATTTAATGTCACACTTTTCATATAAGTTTCAAATATTCAAATAATACATCAACTTGTCCTTTTAATTACTAAGGCAAAGTTCTTGCGTGATCCTGATCCAGTCCAGTCTTCAATCCTCTACAGCTGTATCATGTGTAAAATAGTATTTTTGGGTCAGCTACAAGAGCTGGCGAGTAAACCCTGGTTAAGTAAAATAGGTTTACCATTTAAAATTTAGAAATAGAAGCAATATGTTTTACCTTTTTTAATTTCAAATACTAATTAAATATATTAAACATGCAATCAATCATGTGGAAGCAATGCACAAGTAGTATGAACATAAAATAGTAACTGAGTAATGATTAAGACTAAGACCGACACCAAAAACCAAAACCAACACCAACACCTTGCGTCCCACACCCAAAAAGGGTGTGACTGTGGCGATACCAACGTCCCACAGTTAGGAGGAAAGGTCAGCCCAAGACTAATGGGGCGATACCGACATCTCCAGGTCATGAGGAAAGGTCAGCCCTGGATCCACTGAATTGACTATTGACTATGATGACCAACACAACAACAACAACAACAACAACAACTTCAACCAACAACCTCAACAAACAATCAACAACAACAAGTAAGCAAGAATAAATAATATATAGTTATATACTTACAACTCGTAGACAATTAACAAAAAATACACCCTCAAGGTCCAAGTGTAATGTATTTTAATGCAAGTTAAGTAGCCACTTTGGATTTGTTGAAAATGGAACTAGAGTTGGAATGGGTGCAATTATGTGACACCTTGAAAATTCACGTCCTATAATGTATTGACACGTATCATAAGTTTTGAACGTGTGAAAGAATGTTCTAGAAGGACTAAAGTTGACAAACATGGAAAGTATGTGAACATAAGGGTTCAAAATGTCAACAATGGATAAATATACTTTACAATAACCCTACATGATGTTTATACCCTTAAACGAATGAATCATGGATCATATGAAGCTAACTGTGAAAGAAAGTTAGAGAATACAAACTACAAGGGTCAAATGTGTCAACATGTTTAAGTTATACCTCTGAGTGACCTTTTAGCAAACCCGAAGCTTTGTAACGATTAATTATGCTCACTAGAATACATGATAAAAATTTCACCAAGTTTCGTTATCGTATGAGAAAGTTATGATAAGATTCGTATACGAGGGGTTAAAAGCGTCAACGATGAAGTTTATGACTTTTCGGGTGATAACAAAGTTAACCAAGGACTTAACAAAGTGGGTATAAGTCTTGAAGCCCTTATAAGTCAATTTGGAGGGCTCATAATGCAAGAAATAAAGTCGAAACAACTTTATATGGACCAAGGACCAAAACATAAAAATCTGAAAAATAGATTTGAATCAGAAGGGGCGTCGCGCGACGCGAGGGTCCCCTAGGGGGTCTACGCGTGACGCGAGGGGCCCTCTGATTCCGAAAACCTTGGCTAATGTCTGCTAGGTGCATTGTAACCGACTTAGAAAGATTTTTTCCACTCCATGGGCGACCCCTACATGCTTTTAGACCTTAGGGACACTTGTGGATGATCCATGATCAGTTGTAGCATGAATTGTCATGATCACAAGGCCTCAAATTCACTATAAAAAGGCCCCTCATGTTGCAACATTTTGATCACACCTTTCATCTGCATTTGTGGAGCTTCCTGGAGCATAAGATCAGTCCCCAAGCATCTCTAATCGTGCATTAGACTTTGGTAAGTACCCTTGACCTTCCTTAATTGAGTTTTACTTAGTTATTAGCTTAAAAGTCAAACCGTCGTAATTAACGTTTGAATTAGCGATTAATCATTAATGGTCCAGTGATTAGTCGAATTGAAGGTAGTTATAAGTTGGTAATTATGTGGGCATTAAACCCTTAAAAGGGCACCATCTGATTCCCGCTCTAACTAGATCAAATGTCGGGTCAAAGTTGTTTATAAAAAAGTCAACAAAAACTTAATTTGTGAATTAACACGTAATTAGCAATGTAGAAGGCATGTAACCTATTTTATCACTCATATAACTTGGTAATAAGTATAAGAACTGGTCTAAGCTTGTTTGATCCGACAATTTTCTGTTTAGACCCGGTTCGGAACCGAAAGTCGCAAAACTTTGACTTTTGCTTTGACTTCAGTTCTGACCCGTTTTAGTAGAGTTTAGAAATGCCTTAGGACTTCCTTAGGACCAGGTTACATGTTGGTACAACCCTTTGTGATTGGTTCGTTGTTTGCCCCATTCGTTTACACGTTTCCGTTAATTGCTTAATGTTGACCATAATGCCCTTTTGACCATAAAACGAGAATTTTGGAAATGTGAAAGGACAATAATCTTTATTACTGATTTATAAACATGTCCCTAAATTTTCACATCAGTTTGAGGTCTAGATTAGGAGTTATGCACAATGACGTAATTATAACGCTTTTTAGTAATTAAACGGCGTCATTAGCATAAAGCCTATCTAAACCCAATTTCTGACACCAAACCTTTTACCCACTGATGTAATATAATATTTTAAGAATTTTAAAGTTTTTTAGTTATTTTTAACCAGCTCATAACCTAAGGTTAAGGCCTTGATTCGGTAAATACCGATTATACCCTTTTCGGTCATAAAATGAGTTCTACATAATATTTTGACACCAATCCAATTGCTACTGATTTTATATAATAAATAAAGTATTTTGAACTTTATAACCTGATCAGAAAACTCAGATTTCCTGTATAACCAGGAAATCGCTTAAAATGGCTTTTTAAGCGTATTTAACACCTAGTATGGGTTTAAAACCATTTTGTCATATAAGACTTATCACCAACTGATATAACCTGATAAATTATGTTGTTTTACTGATTTATTCAAACCCGAATCTCATAATTTCATTTAATCTCTTTTATAATCTTTAAAATGACCAAAATACCCCTACGGGGCTTATATTTAGATTAAACTCGTTTTGGGCATAATGGAAGGTATCCTACTGATATCCCAACATATTTAAGACATATTAACTTTGGAAACCTATATATGACCCTTATGGATACCCGTTACGCCTCTTGCGCGTTCGGTTCGGTTATGTAACTAGTTTGCATAAATTAGCCGAAACGGGTCGAACCTTATCGTTTTTATCTCAAAATCCAGAATGTGGTTAGATTACTCATATTATACAAATCTTCAAACTTGTCGGGTCTAAATCACCTTCTATTCCGGTCTTCGCCTAATCGTGCGTTTGAACCGTATCTTTCTTTAAAAACTAACCGGTCTAAGTTTAGGCTTAATCAAAGACCCGTTAGGATTCTAATAAAAGGTTATTATAAACCTTCGTTCCAGAATAGGAGACCCGGTAAAAGCTACACGCACTTGCTATTTGTGATTGATACTTGCAAAGGTAAATACTTTAACTTATTTTCCCTTATACGGGCTTGGGGTATGGTATATAAAATACCGCTTGGTCGGGCATTGAATCTTTAATCGAGTAGTGGTTAAACCATTGATATGCTCCGTTTTGAAATGTTTTGTTGCTTAAAGCCTTTGGGGGGTTAATGACCATGTCCCGGATATCCTTGGCATCATCTTACGAGATGGCCATGACCTGAGCACGGGGTGTAGGCGTACACCCGTCAGTGCATAAATAAATAATGTGGTGTGTCTATTGATCTTTAACCCGGTATACGAATCGGGCTACTGAACGCATAAGGAACATGTAATTCTTTTACAAGTATTATATTCAAATAATTATCCCAAGTTATAAAAAGTTTGTGCCACGTGCATTCAAATCAATTTTATTAAACTTTTCAAAATGAGTCGGTTGAATGTATTTACCAGTGTAAACTGACGTATTTTCCCAAAAAGGTTAAGTGCAGGTACTACGCGAACTAGGCTGGCTTTCTCCTAGCGTCCACAATAAGTCTCGCAAGCTTGGGTATCAAAACTGTTGAATAATGTTTCCTATTTATTTTTGATCCACCTGTGGATTATTTTCAACTGTTTGTGATACTTGATATTACAATTATATTCGGTTGAAAGATATCTATCTTTTGCTTCCGTTGTGCATATTAAATATTGTGTTGTTTGACTGTAATGTTACCAACCACGTCACGATACTCCCCCACCGGGCCCACCGGTAATACGTGGAAATATCGGGGTGTGACAGGTTGGTATCAGAGCCAACATTGAGTGAATTAAACACTAGCCTTTTGTGTTTAATCTCAATGACACAATTGCACATTCCTAAATTTTCGAGTCTAGACAAATAACATAGGACAAATTCTGTTTTGTTTTATTTTTGTCTTTTGTTTTATATATATTCTTGTTGTTATCTTTGTTTATATTGACAGGTTTAACAATGCCGCCAAGATTCAGGAGAGGAGGACGAGGCAAGGAGTCAATCACCGCCCCCAACGATCACGAAGCCGGGCCTTCGCACCAGCGAGCTCCTTCTACTACTGCGAGTGCCGATCCGCAAGGAGCCTGGAGGACCTATACAGAGCCCGCTAGACGGTCTGTCTCGCACAGCTCAACGCCTCCCTACCGTCACTCTTTTGGGCCGCACTCGGAAAACGAGCCCGAAGACTCCCGTCATTCCTTCTTACCATTGCAGCGATCTGCTTCGCATCGTTCCTTTGGCGACCCTACTCCTGTATTTCAGGGCCGGTTCAGCCCGGCAAACTATATTCAAGAACCAGTGGGTTTTAACCCATTGGGACCAGAGGGCCACTTCTCAGGAGACAATGCAATGGATATGGACGAGGACACGGATCCCGTCGAGCTTGCAAGCGGTACCCCCAACCATCCCTTCGAGGTCTCTGATGGTTCATCCTTCCACGGATCACCCTACGGTGGTCCAGACAGTTTTCAAGCGAGGTTTAACCAACATGAATGGTACTTCACACCTTCTCACCATTCATCACCTCACCAGCAGCAGCAGCAGGATCCCTCTGGGGATTCACGTTTCGTGGCTGTCACGCCACCGCCTCCACCGCCGCTAGTTCATCAAGCACCTCCAGAACCACCAAGGCGTAGGATAACGGGCGCACGTATATCTGCGCGAGGAGGGGATTTTCATTTCAGCACCCCCAATCACTCAAGTGGCAGTCACTACCCGCCACTGCATGAAGACCCACAGATGGGTGGGCCTTCAAACCCAGTGCCAGAGGTAAGTTCTGCACCAGTTGCACCACAGCCGCCACCAATGGGTTTTGGTAGCCCGATTCCTACGTACGCTGGATCAACAGCGTACAACCCGTTTGAGCAGCCGGCTCACACAAACTATAACTATGCTGAAGACCCTTACCAAGTGGCATCAAACTACCTCGCCCTTCATCCTGAAGGACCATATGGAACCCCTTGGGGAATGGGATACCCAACTCATGGGTATCAAGTACCTGCACGACCACCGATTCGACAGCAGTCGCAGCCACCACGATTTTCCCCACCAGAACAGGAGGAAATCCTCCAAAGACTAAGTCGGGTGGAGCATGAATTTCAAGAAGAACGTAGGAATAACAGGGGATTCCTTAAGGGCCTAGCAAGCTTGTTGAAGGGGAAGAAGAAGAGGGATCATTAAATCCCTATATGTATTGTTGTATTTCCTATTTCAATCAAGTCCCTGCGTGGACATTTATCTGTGTATTTAGTCCCGCGTGGACTTGTCTTTTAGTCCCTGTGTGGACATCTGTTTAAGTAATTGGTCCCTGCGTGGACTTGTATTTTAGTTTGGCCCCTGCGTGGGTGAATTGTTCTGTTAAAAGTCCCGTTTAGGGCGATGTGTACTCTTTTAATGTTAATGGAATGTTAAGATTATAAATTTCATTTTTGTCACTATATGCATAAATATATTATACATGAAATAAATAAATCAAAATCATTCCTTTTAAAATAATCTGCCTATTATATATTAAATAAGAATCTCAAAGGTATAACCTAGCTTACATGTCATTATAAGACTTGGCCAAGATGGTAAGACCTATTTAAAATATTCAAATCCCTATTAACATCTGAAAACATGTTAACGCTCCTGGCAGACGTGATTCGTTAAAATCACACACGTCATTCTTATAATAGGATCCTACAAAAGATTCCTATCCTAACCTGATGATCTATAAATCATGGGTTTAAATCATCAATTAAGATGATCATATTTTGACCATACATTGGTAATATAGTGCCTACGGGCCATACTCATTGTCATATAAGACAAAAGACAGTAGTAGTCTACGACTCCCTGTCAGAAAAAGGTAATGAACTATGTTCAAACCTTCATGCCTTGATTCTCTGAAATCATGGCTTATAATTTAAAAAAAATATCCTTGTGACTAGGCCTTTTGTGCTACTAATAAAAATCCTAAATAAACATGATTAATAAATTAACCAAATATGGTTTGTGTTTACCATGGTTAATGAATTGCCATAAAAGACAATTCCATGATAAACTCCCAAATAAATTATTGTCGATATCTTATGTAACAGTTTAAGATACATGGCGGACTCGGATGAAATCAATAGTCGGCCAAAGGAGAATCCTGACGCCACCAGGTTCAATGTGACTAGTGCTGAGCTCCAAGCATTAATTGATAATGCTGTTACAAAAGCCTTGGATAGGCAGTATAGTGAGTCAAGCAGTACTCGAAGCAGAGCCCAATCAGTACCCCATTCCAAGCCTAAGACTCATTCTGAGGCTCACAGCAAGCCACCATCCAAGAAGGAAGAACCAAAGAAAGACGATGACGATCGTCACTCTTCAAATCAGCAAAGTGCCCCATCTCAAAGGATCGTGCTGAATCAAGGACCCCATGATAAGGGTTGCTCCTACAAATACTTTGTGTCATTCAAACCCAGGGATTTCAATGGGGAAAAAGGGGCTATAGACTGCATGACATGGTTGGATGAGATGGACACAGTGGTTGATATCAGCAGGTGTGCTGATAGGGATGTGGTAAAGTTTGTGTCTCAATCGTTCAAAGGTGAGGCCTTAGCCTGGTGGAGATCGTTGATTCAAGCTACTGGGAAGATTCCATTGTACAATATGACATGGGAACAATTTGTTACCCTCATCAGGGAGAACTACTGTCCTCAGCATGAGGTAGAAAAGATTGAATATGATTTCTTGTCCTTGGTTATGAAGAATCTGGATTGCCAAGCTTACCTTACGAGCTTTAATACAATGTCAAGGTTGGTTTCTTACCTGGTGACCCCGAAACCCAAAAGAATAGCTCGTTTCATTGGGGGTTTAGCCCCAGAGATAAAGGCAAGTGTAAAAGCCTCTCGGTCAGCTACTTTCAGATCTGTGGCTGATATATCTTTGTCCCTCACACTGGACGCGGTCAGGCAGAGATCGCTGAGGAACACGGATGTTAACCATAATGCCCTTTTGACCATAAAACGAGAATTTTGGAAATGTGAAAGGACAATAATCTTTATTACTGATTTATAAACATGTCCCTAAATTTTCACATCAGTTTGAGGTCTAGATTAGGAGTTATGCACAATGACGTAATTATAACGCTTTTTAGTAATTAAACGGCGTCATTAGCATAAAGTCTATCTAAACCCAATTTCTGACACCAAACCTTTTACCCACTGATGTAATATAATATTTTAAAAATTTTAAAGTTTTTTAGTTATTTTTAACCTGCTCATAACCTAAGGTTAAGGCCTTGATTCGGTAAATACCGATTATACCCTTTTCGGTCATAAAATGAGTTCTACATAATATTTTGACACCAATCCAATTGCTACTGATTTTATATAATAAATAAAGTATTTTGAACTTTATAACCTGATCAGAAAACTCAGATTTCCTGTATAACCCGGAAATCGCTTAAAATGGCTTTTTAAGCGTATTTAACACCTAGTATGGGTTTAAAACCATTTTGTCATATAAGACTTATCACCAACTGATATAACCTGATAAATTAAGTTGTTTTACTAATTTATTCAAACCCGAATCTCATAATTTCATTTAATCTCTTCTATAAGCTTTAAAATGACCAAAATACCCCTACGGGGCTTATATTTAGATTAAACTCGTTTTGGGCATAATGGAAGCTATCCTACTGATATCCCAACATATTTAAGACATATTAACTTTGGAAACCTATATATGACCCTTATGGATACCCGTTACGCCTCTTGCGCGTTCGGTTCGGTTATGTAACTAGTTTGCATAAATTAGCCGAAACGGGTCGAACCTTATCGTTTTTATCTCAAAATCCAGAATGTGGTTAGATTACTCATATTATACAAGTCTTCAAACTTGTCGGGTCTAAATCACATTCTATTCCGGTCTTCGCCTAATCGTGCGTTTGAACCGTATCTTTCTTTAAAAACTAACCGGTCTAAGTTTAGGCTTAATCAAAGACCCGTTAGGATTCTAATAAAAGGTTATTATAAACCTTCGTTCCAGAATAGGAGACCCGGTAAAAGCTACACGCACTTGCTATTTGTGATTGATACTTGCAAAGGTAAATACTTTAACTTATTTTCCCTTATACGGGCTTGGGGTATGGTATATAAAATACCGCTTGGTCGGGCATTGAATCTTTAATCGAGTAGTGGTTAAACCATTGATATGCTCCGTTTTGAAATGTTTTGTTGCTTAAAGCCTTTGGGGGGTTAATGACCATGTCCCGGATATCCTTGGCATCATCTTACGAGATGGCCATGACCTGAGCACGGGGTGTAGGCGTACACCCGTCAGTGCATAAATAAATAATGTGGTGTGTCTATTGATCTTTAACCCGGTATACGAATCGGGCTACTGAACGCATAAGGAACATGTAATTCTTTTACAAGTATTATATTCAAATAATTATCCCAAGTTATAAAAAGTTTGTGCCACGTGCATTCAAATCAATTTTATTAAACTTTTCAAAATGAGTCGGTTGAATGTATTTACCAGTGTAAACTGACGTATTTTCCCAAAAAGGTTAAGTGCAGGTACTACGCGAACTAGGCTGGCTTTCTCCTAGCGTCCACAATAAGTCTCGCAAGCTTGGGTATCAAAACTGTTGAATAATGTTTCCTATTTATTTTTGATCCACCTGTGGATTATTTTCAACTGTTTGTGATACTTGATATTACAATTATATTCGGTTGAAAGATATCTATCTTTTGCTTCCGTTGTGCATATTAAATATTGTGTTGTTTGACTGTAATGTTACCAACCACGTCACGATACTCCCCCACCGGGCCCACCGGTAATACGTGGAAATATCAGGGTGTGACAAATTAAAACAACATCATCTGCTTGCTACATAAGTCAAAACAATCAAATATGTAAAAGGAATTGATTAGAATCAAAAGATGAATCATTTTATCGCTATACTCTAAATTATATGTCACTACTTAAGAAAAGAAATAATAATAATGCCTGAACCCATGTGACTTAATGCAAAATGAATTAAGAGAGTAATAGGTGCAACTACAATCATCAAGTGAAGTGGTTATTCTCTTCATCGGAGAACCAAAGGTCGCCGCTGCTAGTTGTCGGAACCATCGGTATAAGTAATGGGGTAGAGAACAGAAGAAGACGACGGGGGTGGCCCGTGGAATCAAGCTACTGGAAGAAAAGGAAATCGTAAGCAATACATCAGGAAGAATCATTTTGAGTTCGACAACACCACCACTTTTTTCGTTTCGAGCCTCCCGGGTTACTGCACTAGAGGGGAGGTTTGGGATGAGTTTCGTGTATTCGGGAATCTTAAGGACGTCTTCATACCTAAGAAAACGGATAAACAGGGGAACAAATTTGCCTTCATTCATTTCGAAAACATTGGTGTCCTTTGAAAGATGTTAGAGATCCTGAATAAGATCAAGATTAAAGGTGTTAAACTAGCAGTAGACATGGAAATATTTGTGCTCCAAGACGTTAAAAACCAAACACGAAATAGATCAAAATCAAAGAACACAAATACAATAAAAAATGTTAGAATGATAGATGGATATCAAGTAAAAACACAAAGACCACTTAATATGACATGTTTGGATCTTTTGAAATCCACAGAATCCAAAAACAATAATACAATATGAGTAATAAATCTTCATAATACATAAAGAAGGAATTCATACCTTTGTGATGACGACGTTTGATTATCAGAAGCAGCAAAGAAAATCGATACCAAGATGCAGAACCCTAAATACGAACGAATACAAATACAAAAACAATCAAAATCAAACATGAATGGTTTTGAATAACAAATAAAACATGATTAATTGATAGTATCCGTGACCTCACCTTGATTTGAAGGTTAATTTGAAGATCTTGAGTGTCGGCGGAGAAGAAAGCGAGAGAGATTATACAGAAACCCTAATGCGATGTTGAAAAGTGAACAATTCCGGGTTATAAGAAGCCTTTTATACCACCGGGTATTTGACCCAAAATCATTAAAACGGGTCCGCGTTTTTTAGGTTTTTTTGATGAATGTGTATGTGAAAGAAAGCTAGTAATGCTATGTGTCATTTGTAGATTTAAAATAATGCCATGTGTCATATAATGGCTAGAAAAAGGACATGTGGCACCCTAGGTGTGTTCTTTATTAGGATGAATAGATAAAATTTTTATTTTTTTATTTTTACTAAGATTATATCTAGTGGGCTCCATTCTATTAGAAAAAGTGCACCCATTAATAAACATTGGGCACAAATGTTAGGCCCAAAATATAGCAACATATGCTTCTTAAAAATTGAAACAGCTGGAAAAAGAAAATTAAAAAGCTATATGAGGTTCGAACTCGTGTCTGCCATGAGGTGGAGCGGACGCTCAACCACCAAACTGTATCATCATTTACATTTTCAAATGGGTATGTAAATATTATATATGAATATATACAAACATTTTTTTTTTTTTTGTTTTGGGCCTCTAAAAATGTTGGGCCCTATTTGATGGCACACCTTGCAAACCCTATGAGCCGGGCCAGCTAAAAAAAATACTTGTGTTTACTTATATAGTAAATTACGATTTTAGCCCCTGTGATTATATCACTTTTACCCTTTTAGACCAAAGAAGAATTTTTAACATATGAGCCCCAACGTCTTTTTTTCTAACCCTTTTGGCCCCTAACACTAACCCCATCCATTAAATGTTAAGGCCAAAAGGGTTAGAAAAAAAGACGTTAGGGGCCAAAAGGGTTAGAAAAAAAGACGTTGGGGCTTAGATATTAAAAAATTATTTTTTGGGCTAAAATGGTAAAAGTGATATAACCACAGGAGCCAAAATCGTAATTTACCCTTACTTATATTATAAGAATAACTAGAATTGATGTCCCACGTTGCGGGGTCGTTTTTAACGTGATTTGACTCTAGTGATTTTTTTAATTGTTTCTTGATCAAAAGTAGACCAACTGGAAACGTCCATAAAAATAAGCACAAAAAACGTATTGTATTTTACATAACTTATCTTTGAAAAAAAATCAAAATGTAAACAATTTGAATTTATACAAACACATACATAAAACTAAGCACGTAAAACTCAAGGTTGTCAAAATGTTATTACGTCGAAACGTAAACAAATTTGAATTTATATCGACACATACATAAATGTCAAAACGTAGACTAACTCAAAATGTCTATAAAAATAAGTATCAAAACGTGTTATATATGACATGACTCATGAAACAGAAAGTATTATGTACTTTAAAAAACATTATGCCCAGTGGCGGATCTAGAGCAAAACTACAGGGGTAACGTTTATTTATTTTTTTGCCGTACTTTCATACAATGCAAACAATTTTTTTTTATCATACTTTCATACAATGTAAAAAAAAAATTCTTTTGTATATCATTATTAGCAATATTTGGAGTTGGACCCATATCATCATTGTCTATCGCTATATAATATTTTATTGAGTAAATTACAAGTTTTGTCCTTTATGTTTGTCCCAAATTTCAGGCGCTGTCCTTTATCTTTAAAATTGACGAGTTTTGTCCTTAACGTTTCAAAATCCTGCACGTTATGTCCTTTAGGCCAAACCCAGTTATATTTTTTTGTTAAAGTTGGTCATGTGCCTTGCACATGAGGGCACTTTTGTCATTTTGGCAACCTAGGGGTTATTTTGTAATAAATTATTATTTAGAGACTATATGTAAAACATTGAAAAATAAAAAAAATATATAAAAAACTCTCCCTTCTCTCTCTCCTCTCTTTCTCATCACTTCTCCCCCAAATATTTACAGAAACTGCTACAAGCCCACCATCAATCGCCTGAAAAACCAAAATTAACAAGCTTGATTCATGTGGTCAAAGTAATGAAATTGAAAAAAATAAGAACTTCCATTGTTGTAAGAATAAATTCAAATTTTACAATCATAATTTTTTTTGCATATAATAAGCAATCAAAATTGTTCATCAGATGCTATTTTGTAATCTATGAACAATTAGAAACAAATTGATTCAATACACATCAAATTCTCTACATACCAAACTTCTGTACGAACAGATCATACCTAAATCAGGCGAATCTTGTATTTTCTGGTTAGGTCCGAAGATAACACCCAGAGAATTCCGGTGAAGCAGTCTCCGGCCACCACTTGCAATCACCCAACTCCACCTCAACTGGACCACCGCCTGCCGCACCCACCCCTTCACCCACCGCCGCTTCTAACCCACCACAATCAACCACCCGCCACCGTACACCTACCACCGCTAAACCCACCATCAGCTAAACCTAATATCTTTTTGCTGCAATTTGATCTTGTTTGTTTGGGTAATTAGGGCTTAGAACAGAGAGGGCAGAGAGCGTTTGTAAAGAGAGAGAGAGAGAGAGGAGAGGAGATGAGAGAGGGAGTTAGAGAGAGAAAGAGACTGATGAACACATTTAATTTTATATCTTAATTTTTTTTATTTTTACACAATTGCACCCTTGTTATAAGTTATTTACAAAATAACCCCTAGGGAGGCAAAATGACAAAAGTGCCCTCATGTGCAAGGCACATGACCAATTTTAACAAAAAAATCTAACTGGGTTTGGTCTAAAGGACATAACGTGCAAGATTTTGAAACGTTAAGGACAAAACTCGTCAATTTTAAAGACAAAGGACAGCGCCTGAAATTTGAGACAAACATAAAGGACAAAACTTGTAATTTACTCTATTTTATTTGATCCAATTGAGGTTGAATCGGGTCGGATCACATTGTTCTAAGCACTACCGCTATATCTAACTTCAAAATTCGATTACATGGAAAAATCAAATAATTTAAAAAAGAAATTCAATCAAAATCAAATGTGGCCTTTTAAGATTTAAAATGACTATGTATATGTTGATATGGTAAAACTAACACAAACCATGATGATTACAATATACTTCACCAAAATATTATGTAATATTCTGATTGTAAAATATATAATCATTTCCACATATGCTTGTTTTAAAATATCCGCATAGAGTTAATTACATAGTTAGTCTATATGGTTTGCATAAAGTAACATACTTAGGTACTAATAGTTTAAAATCACATTCTAGGGTATTAACTTTTCATTTTGTAACGTTTGGAGGTATTAACGTTATTTGTAGGTTTAAAATCACA
>JARYGA010041569.1:0-26397 GCA_030545235.1 Helianthus tuberosus
AAAGTGCAATCTAGGTTAACCCCAGCAAGTACCGCACAGCCCGGTGAGTCTCAAAGTGAGAAGAAAGTTGAGAAAACCCCAAGAGATGTTAGACCTTCACCCTACGTGAACCATGCGTATGTCCCGTTTCCCTCACGCCTTAAGAACCAAAAATACTCTAGGGAATATGGGCAGTTTTTGGACATCTTCAAGCAATTGAAGATTAACCTTCCATTCATAGAGGCACTCCAATCAATGCCTAAATACGCTAAGTTCTTGAAAGATCTCCTTAGGAACAAAGAAAAATTAGGAGAGTTGTCTAACGTCCCGTTGAATGGGGGATGTTCCTCCGTTGTGTTAAATAAGCTTCCCGAAAAGCTTACCGATCCGGGTATTTTTACCATTCCTTGTCTATTCGGTAGTAATACCAACACTCGAGCCTTAGCCGACTTAGGAGCTAGTATCAACTTGATGTCATTTTCTCTTTATGAGAAGCTAGACCTAGGAGAGCTTGCACCTACCCGAATGACATTGTCTTTAGCCGATCGGTCCGTTAAATACCCTAGGGGTATAGTTGAGAACTTGCTAGTTGGGGGAGGGGGTAAGGGCACAGACCTCCCATCCGCCGGAGTGTACTCACTCCGCAGGCTAGCCCAGCCCCATAGCTGCCTGGTGGTGATTACCCACCGAGAACGAAGAGCTTGTGTGGACTGCCGACCACAAGATTCGAACCCGGGTCTCTGGGGAAGAGATGGGTGAGGCTGGCCAACTGGGCTACCCCAATTGGTTAGTTAAGGTAGACAAATTCAGTAGACAAATTCGTGTTTCCCGCCGATTTCGTAATTCTAGATATGGAAGCGGATGAGAGAGTTCCCATTATCTTAGGTCGTCCTTTCTTACGTACCGCCAAAGCCCTTATAGACGTTTACGATGGTAAGATCACCCTTAGGGTCGGTGAGGAGAAAGTTACTTTTGAGATAGATCGTTCCATGAACCACCCGAGTGGTTCGGATGACTATAGTGGTCCTTGCCATTCCGTCTACTTTTTGAACTCGTTTATCTCGTGTGTCGACCATTGCATAGAGTACATTAGTGGAGCGGACCTAGTGGTAGGAGAGAAGGTAGGAAAGAAGGTAGAAGAGGAGTTAGAGAGTGTAGGTGAAGTTGAAGAGGAGGGGATTCCTTTAATCCCCGATGTGCTAGCGGTTAGTGATGACACCACCCAACCCCCACCCTTAGAGCTTAAGGTACTTCCATCTCATCTAGAGTATGCTTTCTTAGGGGAGGGTTCCGAGCTACCCGTTATTATTTCATCCGATTTAGAGGAGAGTGAGAAACTGAGGTTGTTAGATGTGTTGAGGGCCAACAAAGAGGCCATTGCATGGAGATTGTCTGACATTAAGGGCATAAGTCCTTCCTATTGCACCCACCGGATACTCATGGAGGATGATTATAAACTGGTGGTGCAACCCCAAAGGAGGCTTAACCCCAACATGCAAGATGTAGTGAAAAAAGAGGTTCTTAAACTCTTAGATGCGGGGATGATATATCCCATTTCAGATTCACCTTGGGTTAGTCCCACACAGGTTGTCCCCAAGAAGGGGGGGGGGATGACCGTTGTCATGAACGAAAAGAACGAGCTTATCCCTTCACGTACGGTCACGGGTTGGCGCGTGTGCATCGACTACCGAAAGTTGAATGATGCCACCCGTAAAGACCACTTCCCATTGCCTTTCATAGATCAAATGTTGGAGCGTTTAGCCGGTCAACAATTCTATTGTTTTCTAGACGGCTTTTCCGGTTACTTCCAGATCCCCATCGCACCGGAGGATCAAGATAAGACCACCTTCACATGCCCCTACGGCACCTATGCGTACCGACGCACGCCATTCGGGTTATGTAACGCTCCGGCTACCTTTCAGCGTTGTATGGTCGCCATATTTCAGGATATGATAGAGACTTCCAAGGAGGTTTTCATGGATGACTTTTCAGTTTATGGTGATTCTTTCGAGGTGTGTTTGAAGAATTTGGAGAGGATGTTGAAGCGGTGTGTAGAGACGAAGCTTATGCTAAATTGGGAGAAGTGTCACTTCATGGTGACGAAAGGTATAGTACTAGGGCATAAGATTTCTAGAGAGGGTATAGAGGTAGATCGTGCGAAAATAGATACCATTAGTAGGTTACCTCCACCCACGAGTGTTAAGTCGATTAGGAGTTTTCTAGGGCATGCGGGCTTCTATAGACGCTTTATTAGGGATTTCTCAAAAATCACCCGCCCCATGACTCGCTTGCTAGAGAAAGATGTTCCATTCGCCTTTGATGAGGAGTGTCTTAAGGCCTTCAACTTCTTGAAGGAACAGTTGGTTAGTGCACCTATTCTTATCTCGCCCGACTGGAGCTTGCCCTTTGAGCTCATGTGTGATGCGAGTGACTATGCCGTTGGAGCGGTACTAGGACAAAGAAAGGACAAGCACTTCCACCCCATCTACTATGCGAGCAAAACACTCAATGATGCTCAAGAAAACTACACTACCACGGAGAAAGAGCTTTTAGCCGTAGTTTTCGCATTTGATAAATTCCGCTCGTACCTCATTTTATCCAAGACTATAGTTTTCACCGATCATTCCGCGTTGTGTTTTCTTTTTCAAAAGAAAGACGCTAAACCCCGACTCATTCGGTGGATTCTTTTGCTTAACGAGTTCGATATTGAGATTAGGGACAAGAGAGGGGCCGAAAATGTGGCGGCCGATCATTTATCGCGGTTGGAGGATCCTAAGAGGGAAGAGATTTGTGAGGAGGAGATTGGAGACACGTTCCCTCACGAGTCTATAGAGTTTGTTGAAGCTGAGAAAGAAGGATTGCCATGGTTTTGCGACATAGCAAATTATCTCTCTAGTGGTGATGTGGTGAAAGGGATGTCTACACAACAAAGGAAGCGATTGTTTAGTGAAGCAAGAAAGTATGTTTGGGATGATCCTTTTCTCTTTAGGATAGGAGGAGATAGAGTTCTTAGACGTTGTGTGTCGAGAGAGGAGGGTTGGAACATTATTAAGCATGTGCATGAAGGCCTCACGGGAGGATATCATGGTGCACACACCACCGCCCAAAAGGTATTCGATTGTGGTTTCTATTGGCCTACCATTCTTAGAGATGCCGAGGAGTTCATGAAGATGTGTGATGCATGTCAACGAACCGGCAATATTTCCGCCAAAGATGAGATGCCTCAAAATCCGATACAAGTAGTGGAGGTTTTTGACGTTTGGGGCATCGATTTCATGGGACCCTTCCCAAACTCCAAAGGAAACCGTTACATACTCGTGGCGATTGATTACGTTTCCAAATGGGTTGAGGCTCAAGCTCTTCCCACAAACAAAGCCCGAGTAGTATTGACGTTTCTTAAAAAGCTCTTTTCACGATTTGGTACTCCTAAAGCCTTAATTAGTGACCGTGGCACTCACTTTTGCAATGCATTGATGGAGAAATTGCTTGCACGCTACGGTGTCACTCATCGTTTATCTACCGCATATCATCCACAAACGAGTGGACAAGTGGAGAATGCAAATCGCGGTATTAAACGAATCCTAGAGAAAACAGTTGGTAAGAATAGGAAAGATTGGTCCGACAAGCTAGACGATGCATCGTGGGCGTTTAGAACCGCCTACAAGACCCCTTTAGGAACTACACCTTTTATGATCGTCTACGGAAAAGCTTGTCATCTCCCCGTCGAGTTAGAACATAGAGCGCTTTGGGCCTTGAAAACCGTTAATTTAGATATGACCGAAGCCGCTAGGAAGCGTTTCTTTCAAATTCATGAGCTTGAAGAGCTTAGGGATACGTCGTATGCTCGATCGTTGGGAATAAAGGAGAAAACAAAGTTGTTGCATGATAGGAGGTTGAGGAAAGTGAAGGAGTTTAGCAAAGGCGATAAAGTGCTTCTCTACAACTCGAGGTTGAAGCTTTTTGCGGGTAAGTTGAAATCCAAATGGTCGGGACCTTTTATGGTTCATTATGTGTTTCCATATGGAGCGGTGGAGATCATGGATGAGAAGGATGGCCGTAGTTGGAAGGTGAATGGTCATCGTTTGAAGCATTACATTGGAGGAGCGATAAACAAGGATGAGAGGGAGGTAACTCCTCTCGAAATCCCACCTACAGCCGCCAATTAGTGTTTTGGGTGAAAGCCCAAGTGTACATTTTGTATCGTTTGTATAAGAGTCTTAGTTTGAGTATTTTTGTGTTTTAACGCGTCTTTCCGTAGTTTTTCGGTTTGTGTTTTGTGTCGTTGAGAATTTTGCAGGATTCGTCACCGCTATGGAACAGGAAAAAGCATGAGAAAAGAGGTTTCAGGTAAGTTTTCTTGATACTTAGAAAAAATTCTAAGTGTTTTGGATGGGTTGGAAAAGTTTTGAATTTTTTTTTTCTAAGGCATGGAACAACAAAAATCTCGAAACCTTCTGTGAAAAATGACCCTTGGCGTGACGCCAAGGGCCTTAGCGTCGCGCTAGGGGTAAAGGTTCAAAATAAATTAAATTGTGATCCGCCGCGTGACGCCAGGCTCTCCCCTGACCCCCACGCGTCACGCGAGGCTTATCTGAACCGGCTTAAATTGTTTTTAATTGAACCTGTTGCTGAATCAAATCCCTATTCACATCCACAAACCCTAAGTCGCGATTCTCACTTAAATCACCATAACTCACTCGTTTTTCCACCAAATCACTCCATTCTTCTTCCTAAATCACCACAATCACATTCCCCACAATCTTAGCCATCAATTTCACCCGATTTCGCGCTGCATTGTCATGTTTTTGGACAAATCCGTGCACCACAACTTCAAGGTCTCAATTTTCTTGCTTAATCCGAATCCAAGGTATGATTTCTGTGATTTCTCACTAGTAGGTAACTTTATTGCTTAGTTGTAGTGTCGGGTCAGTCATGTTTTAGATTTAGGGTTTGTTTAGGTTGATAAAGTTAGTTTTTTTTGACCCTATTGTGATGTTAGTGGTATGCGGGTGGTTATGTTTGGGATGTTTACATACAATGGGACTTGCGGATGGTTCGGGTTGGTTTTCTTGGGGTTGTTTGAGACGTGTGAGGTATGTTTGGACAACTAGACAACATGTTTGAGCTTTACGGGTTTGTTTGGCTATAACTAAAGACTTTTTGCTTAAAAAAAATAGGTTGTTGAACTGATTTTTACAAATGTGATTAGTTTTCTAAACGGATTTTGTTGCCACAAACGTTGCGTTAAGGTTTAAAAGTTCAAACTCTCACGTGTTTCGCCTCAAGTGTGGGGATATTTCGGCACTTATGCTTAATTGAGGATAATTAAAGTGCCGGGAGGAGATGGTGTACATTGAGTCTTAGGTTGTTCGAGTTAGTGAGTCTAGTAGTCGTCTTAGAAGTAGTATTTAGAGTCTAGTGTCGGGTTTACTTATATGCATGTACAAGTTTACAACATTTTGCCCGTACTCAATCTCCATTCGGGTAGAATGATGTTTAACTTACGCTTTTGTAAACGGTAACCCATTGTTTTTTCTTTAACTTTATTTTCAGAATTAGCCGCGAAAGAAATGCTATACGGCTATTCTAGTTTTATTTAATATATAAAAAAAATAAAAAAAAATAAAAAAAAAATTTAAAAAATTAAAAACACCAAAAATAGTTTGTGAATACTAACTTTCTGCATTGTTTTCTTGTCAAATCTTGTTTGTTTTGCAGAAACATGTCGGGTGAAGGTTCATCATCGAACTTAAGAAAAAGGAAGATCAAGTATCGGGGTTTTGATAGGAGGGTGTATTCCCGTTTCGAGAGGATTATTGATCACCCGGTCTTAGACTTTGAAGAAGATAGTGAGGAGAGGAAGAAACTGAAGAAGTATGCGGAAACTCACATGTTGGAGCATCGTACGATAAATTGGGAATGGTTGCAAACTATGGGAGCGAGTGATCGGGTGGCGGAGTTGTTAGGGCCACGATTGAGAGTGGCAATGGATTGCCGTTGGCCGCAGTATACTGAACTTACACTTGAGTTCCATTGTACCTTCTATCATAAAGAGGGTACTTTTGCGGAACATAATGCGGTGTCGTTTTCTTTGGCCCGAATTTTGTATGAAATGAGTATTCCTCAATTTAGAGTGGCCTTGGGTTTTTATACGGATGAGGAGGTGAGGACTGATGAGTTTGTGAATGGTTTAAGGGGTGTGTATAATCATCCTTGGCCGAAGTGTTTGGATTCGGCAGACTTGGAGAGATTTTGGGACGAGATTGCGACCCAACCGTTCGCCCAGACGAATCTTATTACATCGGTTCGTGATCCTATACATAGGTATATCTTGAAAATGTTGGCGACTACGATTGTGGCAAGGAAGTTAGGTGAAAATAAAGCAAACTGGTTGGATATTTTTGCTTTAATGTGCATGGTGGAGAAGAGAAACTGGAACTTGGCAAGTTTCTTTGCATGGTCGTGCAATAGGCCGCGTAGGGGAGGAAAAAGGGCTGCCATGGATCTTGGGCCGTACATAGCTAGGTTGGCAGGGAATATACGGGCCTTAAGAAAATATCATGTGGAGCAGATGCATTTGAGTTTCCCAACGGTTTATTGGGGTATTGCTGAGCTACAGTTAGCGGGGGTTTTGACAAATACGGACCCGCCACAATGGAATTATGAAGTGGGTGCTCCTCCGGCACGAAGGCCGGCACCTCGACGAAGGCGTGGGACGCCTCCACAGCAGCCAGTTAGACAGCAGAGACCTGACCCGTTCACTCCTGAGGCTGTTTTTGACTACACACAGCAGAGGTTTGATCAGATTGAAGATAGGATTCGGGTTGACCACCAGTGGACGATGCAGAGCCACCACCGACAGGACGACATGCTCAGGTATATGATGTCGGGTATGTCACTGAATGCTCCGATACCTCCACCCTTTGCCGGATTATTACCTCCACCAGTTTATGGAGGCGAGCAGCAGACCCCATATGTCTATGGTCAGTACCCGGGGTATGACCAGTGGGGAGGGCAGAGTGGTTATGCTTATAGTGGTCAGTTCGGGTGGCAGCAGGCTAGAGGTTCCGGGACCCAGCAGATGGAGGAAGATTCTGAGGATGAGGAGTGATGTAGCAGACTGCAGCAGCATATATATCCTTTCATGTTTTATTTTATTTATGCTGTTTCAGTAGTTCGATTTGGTTGTATCCGTAGGACATATTTTTATTTTTTCGTTTGAACTTGGATTGTTGGAACGATGAAAGTTAAGTGGTATTTGGTTTGGTTTGGTATGCTATGTTTGTTTTAGGTTGATGATGGAAGCCGCTTTCCGTTCGTGTGTGAGGGAGTTTGGTATTGTTTGCTGAGCACGTTCGGTATTGGAGGGCTTATGTGGAAACGACTGGCACTTTGACAGTCTCACATACTCAGCTAAGTCGTTTCCCTTTTTGTTGTTGTTGTATATTTTATTTATTTCGTTTGCAGTTTTTATTTTTAGGTAGTTGTGAGTCGTATTTTCGTTCTTGCATTAGGGACAATGCAATCTCTAAGTGTGGGGATAGGATACTTGTAAATATTTGAGTCTTAAATATGAAAAATAAAAAAAAAATTAAAAATTAAAAAAATTGAAAAATCCAAAATTTTTTTTTTTGAAAAATCAGAAAATGTCTTTCGAATAAAAAAAGAAGTTTGCAATTAAAGCAGAAAATGATAGAAAAAATGAATTTTTGCTCGGTTTCGAATAATAATAATATGAGATTATAATAAACCGAGTTTGCGTCTAGTTTCGGATATGTGGATAGGCCCGGGTTTGGTTTTAAGTCCCTTTGAGTTAATATACCTTAATTGTCGGTCTACTAGTGGGTTCTCGCCTGGGAAATATGGGAAACTAAAACTGCCAATAAGAGTATAAGGGGCACCGTTATAAGTTAAAACCGTTAGAGTTTGTGATCTTGAAAAAAAAATAGAATAAAAAGTGAGCTAGAAACTAAATGAAAGTAACACAGGTCTATGTAATCTGAGTTGGGGATAGCGACTCTACAGCCGGAATGCCTCTGGGATGTGTGAAATTGACTTGCCGAATAAAAGTACCGAAACCTAAGTAATCTGTGGTTGGGGATCGCGACTCTACAGCCGGAATACCTCTTGGTTAGGGAAAGCATCGTCTAGACTCACGAAAGAAAAAAAAAAAGCAAAAAGCAAAAATAGAAAAAAAAAGAAAAAAAGTTGATTGTAAACTCTCTTGGTGTTGATATAAGACGGTTAGGAATTGGTCCAGTGATCGTTCCTTTAGTCCTATAAGCTTGAGGTGGAGTAGGTGGACCGTAGATTCTAGCGTGAGACCCTAGGTAGACTGACCGCACTTAAATTAAATTCACATGATAAGGGCTTAGGATTGAATTCGGGTTTAAAGTGGACAAGTATATTCGCAATCGCGGCTAACGCAAGTCTTGGTTTTAATTAATTATACCTATACTTTTGACCCGAGTGATTATTTGTTTCTGATTCCGTTGCATAATTCTTTTTCGAGTACGAAAAAAGAGTAGATGTGGGGATGTTTGATGTACTGTAAAGTACATATGTTTATAGTGTATATTTTGGTCAGTTTTTAGTCGTTTCGAGTCTGTTTTAGGTTAGAACTATGATATTGCTGACATTAAGCTTTAATTTCAGGTCCCGTAGCTTAAAGTGTTGAAAAACGAGCAGTTCGGAAGAAAAACGGGATTCGTACGCGCGTCGGAGAAGCTGGAAATTGGAAATAATAAAAAAATAAGAAAAATCATCTTTGGAGGCGCCGCGCGGCGCGACACCCCCTTAGCGTCGCGCGAGGGGTTCGATTTCGGATTATTGTTTAGCAGCTAGGGTTTGGATGAATGATTTCCCAAGAAACTTGATTAGAAACCCTAATTACGAATTAGACATCTTTGGGAGCAATTTTGGAGCATTCTTGGCAAGCAATCGGAGATTTCAAGGCAAGGGAATCATTGGTACGAGTCGAAGTCGAAGAATCGAAGAATTAATCAGGTTTTCTAATCCTTTGTTTTATCGATTACTTTCTTGGAACTTTGTTGCAATGAATTCTGTTCTAGACATCTTTGTTTTGTTTTCATTTACTGAGATGCTTGGCTAATTTCATAAACCACCTAGATTTGATGAATGGATTAATATAAAGATTTTACCGGTTTTTGTTATGTGCATGATTGTTATGGGTGATTGTGTTTAGTAAGAGGTTGGATTTAATGATTTGATGTGTATGCGTACTTTGATTTGGTTTATTATTGTTACTTGCTTCATATGATTCTTAGTGACGGTCTATATCACAACATAGAGTCATATTAGGGTTTAGGGTTTCGGTGAGTGTCTATATCACGTTAGAAAACCTTCACTCTTTAGGGAGAATTGGCCAATAACCCCTAGAAGTAACTGATAATAATTTGCTAAGTCTTAGTGTTCTACTAGTCCTAATACCTGGGAAGTGAGGGGCTATTGGTAGGTCTTACCCGGCGAATTGCTTTAGATAGGCCTTGGGAAAGGTTATGTCTTGGTTTACCTGTCGGTCTTATTAGTCTATCAAGTCAAATCAATTACTTCAAACTACCCTAGATCTAGGATTGGGAAAGAATAGGTCAACATTAGGGTACTTACACAATAATTAGACAACTGGGAAGGCGTCTAATAACCGGTAGAATTAACGGCCTAGGTAGTGCCACAGGTTTCTCCTTGAGAAGGGTCGAGGGGCCTCGATGGTTCTTAATAGGTTTAGTATTTTAAGATCTCGGTTCCATAACTCGTGCATTTAACTTAATCGGTAATCCCTTAAAAACAATCCAGGATTCTTGTCTAGGTGGTCCTGTTCTCATATAAGAAAAGTCTTCAGTCTTTATTCGTGTTTAGTCTAGCTTTAGTCTATTTAGTAGTTTAATATCGATTTCCTAGATTTTTAGTAACACCCCCCAAAACAAATAAACAAGTTTTAGTCGTGTCTGTCAGCATCTAGTCAGAGTCTAGTCTACGTGATACATAGAGTCCTGTGGTTCGATATCCGGACTTCCTAGGTTATACTACATTGATCGGTACACTTGCCGATTGTGTGGTTTTAGGTCGAGTCTAGAATTAAAGCTTTATAGTGTCTAGAATAGAGAGTCTAATTTAGTTTGTTTTTAATAGTCTCTTTAGCACACATCAGTAACCCTTATGCATTTTGTTTACTTCGCAAACAAGGATGTCACAAGTTGTTTTGATATGTGTAAAGACTCGGTGAATATCTTATAACACGCCAGTATTTATCTATTTATACATGCTTGTTGCTGTATGAATTGATTTATACATTGGGAGGATTGTTTGATGTCACTTATGTGGGTATATGTCTGTGTATATATACTATTACTGTCTCGTATGACGATATCAAACAAATGTCTAACCCTGTTGTGTTATGTTCCGACAGAATATGGCACCTAGGAGAGCTATGAACAATCAGGATTCCGATCAACCCCCTCCTCCTCTTCTGCCGAGGACTGCTAAAGAACTGAATGCCCTACTGGAAGAAAGGATCTCCGCAGCTATCGCCCAATACGAGGCGAATCGCACCGAACAAAGTAGAGGACCAAGCAATGCTAAACGTAATGGACAGGGATATACATCTGGAGGAAACACAGCTCAAGGCTGCACCTTTATGCAGTTTCTTGACTGCAAGCCACTAAACTACGATGGCACTGGAGGTGTAGTGGCTTTTATACGCTGGATGGAGAAAACCGATGCCACTATCCGTATGAGCAAGTGTACCGCGGATCAGCAAGTCACTTTTGCTATGGGGTTGTTTGTTGATGAAGCTTTGACTTGGTGGAATTTGCAAGTCCAGACTCTGGGTGATGATGCTACGTACGGCATGACGTGGGATGAGTTAAAGGAACGTATGAGAAAAAAGTATTGCTCTCGTGCTGAACTCCAAAGGTTGGAGACTGAGTTCTGGCACTTGACCATGGAAGGTGCTGACATTACTGGTTATACCTGAAGGTTCCATGATTTGTCGAGAGTGATCCCCTATATGGTGACTCCTGAATTTAAGCGCGTTGAACGCTACATCTGGGGATTGGCTCCGGAGTTTCACAACATGGTAACTTCGGCTAAACCTGAAACGATCACTCAGGCTGTAACTCTGGCTGTCAGCCTTACTGAAGATGTTGTTTGAATGAAGAAGTTATCGTTGAACCCAACTGAAAAGACCGAGACGCATGATGAGTCATCTGGTGACAAGAACCAAGCAACACGTAACAACAAGGGTTCCAACAATAAGAAGTGTGACCCCAATCCGCCACAGGAGGCGAGAACTCTTGCAGCCATAAATGACGCTCCTGCCAAAAGATACATGGGCACTCTGCCCATCTGCCCATCTACTACCAGTGACGCTCCTAATTTAGTTATCCACATTTTTTTCTTATGGAATCTCCAAATTCCATCTGTTCCTTGTTCCAATTCTTTAATCATTCCTTTTAATTTTTCAGTATCGTCCTTGATTACTGATTCTTGTGCTTCTCTAATCTGATCATTTAAATCTACTTGTAGATTTACTTTAAGAGAACGCACTCTTTTTGGCTTTTCATGATACTTTCGACTTAAGGCATCAACCACTACATTGGCATTTCCTGCATGATACTGGATATTACAATCATAATCACTAAGAATTTCCATCCAGCATCTCTACCTCATATTCAACTCCTTTTGCCCGAAGACATACCTTAGACTCTTATGATCAGTGAAGATGGTAAACTTACTACCATAAAGGTAATGTCTCCAAATCTTAAGGGCAAAAATTATAGCTCCTAATTCCAAATCATGGGTTGAATAATTCTCTTCATGATTCTTAAGTTGTCTAGATGCGTAAGCTATAACCTTTTGGCGTTGCATTAATATACATCCATAACCTAACTTAGAAGCGTCACAATAGACTACAAAGTCTTCAGTTCCTTCTGGTAACGCTAGTATGGGTGCGTTGGTTAATCTTTGCTTAAGAATTCTAAAAGCTTCTTCTTGCTTTGATCCCCATTCAAACTTCACAGATTTACAGGTTAGCTTAGTCAAGGGAATGGCTATTCTAGAAAAATCTTGAATGAATCTTCTATAGTAACCGACCAATCATAAGAAACTTCTAACCTCGGTTGGTGACTCAGGGGTTTTTCATTTGGTAATCGCCTCGATCTTGGTGGGATCCACATGAATTCCTTCATGATTGACTAGATGTCCAAGAAACTGTACCTATTCTAACCAAAATTCACACTTTGAAAACTTTGCATAAAGATTTTCTTTCCTCAATACACTTAGAAGTGCGTGCAAATGCTTTGCATGTTCCTATTTACTCTTAGAGTAAATAAGAATATCATCTATAAAAACAATTATGAATTTATCCAAATATGGCTTACATATTCGGTTCATTATGTCCATAAATGCGGTTGAGGCATTGGTTAAACCAAATGGCATGACAGTAAATTCATATGGCCATACCTTGTTCTAAAAGTGGTCTTAGGAATGTCCTCTTCCTGTACCTTTAATTGATGATATCCTGATCGTAAATCGATTTTCGAGAAAAATCGAGCTCCTTGCAACTGATCGAACAGATCATCGATTCTCGGTAATGGATACCGATTCTTAATCGTGACTTTGTTTAATTCACGGTAATCAATGCACATTCGCATTGACCCGTCCTTCTTCTTGACGAACAGTATCGGTGCTCCCCATGGCGATGAACTTGGCTGTATGAATCCTTTTTCCAACAATTCGTCTAATTGCTTCTTTAGTTCCTGCATTTCTGCGGGTGCCAAACGGTAGGGTGCTTTGGCAATTGGCGCTGTCCCTGGTAGTAGATGGATTCTGAATTCAACTTCCCTGTCTGACAGTAGTCCTGGCAATTCTTCCGGAAACACATCTGAAAACTGAGATACTACTGGAATATCTTTCAGTTCTTTTCCTTTAGTGTTAGTGATTATGGAAAACAAATACACTAATGATCCTTTTCTTATATAACTTGTTGTTTTCATCACAGAGATGAATTTTGTGGATCTAGATGGCTTATCTCCTTTAATTGTGATCTTTTCACCTTTTGGTGAATTTACTTGGATTGACTTTTGATCACATAAAATACTGGCTTTATTGGCTATTAACCAATCCATTCCTAATACAAACATCAAATCCTTCCAGATTCATTGGGTAAAGGTTTGTAATGAACTTTTGATCCATTAACCAATCTTTTCTTCCTTTGACTCCAATGTTGACTTTGACTTTCGAAAAATGGGGTGTTACAGCCTCCCCTATTTAAGGGAATTTCGTCCCGAAATTAGGCCGAAGCCGTATCAAACAACCGCGGGTACTTCGCCTTCATGTCGCTTTCGAGTTCCCAAGTGAACTCTGCGCCTCGTTTGCCTTCCCATCGTATTTTCACAATAGGAATGCGCGAGCATCTGAGCTGCTTGGTTTGGCGATCCAAGATCTCGACAGGCTTCTCCACGAAGTGTAGCGTTCATCCAGAGGTATAATTAAATCATGCTCAGCCAGGCACTTTCATAGGTTCGAAACATGGAAAGTCGGGTGGACGTTAGTAAGTTCCTCTGGTAGTTCGAGTCTGTAGGCGACTTTTCCGATCCTTTCCAGAATCTTAAAAGGTCCAACATATCGAGGCGCTAGTTTTCCTTTCTTGCCGAATCTGACCACACCCTTCCAAGGTGATACCTTTAGGAGTACGTACTTGCCAACGTCAAATTCAAGGGGCTTGCGTCGTCTATTGGCGTAACTTTTCTGACAACTCCGAGCTTTCAGCTGTCACACCCCGACCACGTAAAACAACACAACGTGGCGGAAACTTCGGGGAGTGTTGTAATAGAATCATTGTTTCACAACCATGGATTAAATAATTTCGTTTTATTGAAATATTGAACTCATCGTTTATTACAAATCAAATAAATACGATTATTATCTTTCGAGTTTTAAAGTCGCTAAAGCACGAGTCCATCCTATGTATAGCATGTATCAACAATCATCACAAAGCAGTACCTGAAACATGTGTAAAAATGGGTACGTCAGCATAAAAATGCCTGTGAGATACATAGGTTTTGTTTATGCAGGATTCATGACTTGTTAGTTTAAAAGAATGTTTTAATAAAATGGTCATGAATCCTTAATAAATGTTTTCTTTTATAAACAAGTGATAAGAAATCAGATTTTAAAAGAAAGATGTATAAATATACTTAAGTAAAATAAGTTTGTAAAATAATGTTTTGATAAAAAGGTTTGTAGTATATATAAAAATATACTTTGGTTTTTAAGAAAGTCGATTAGGCAATATATCAAAATATATTTCGATTCCAAAATCGTTAAACAGATAGTATATTAAATATACTTTGGTTGTCAAAATAATTATTTTTGATAGTATATCAAAAGTATACTTTGGATTTATGAATAACATATTAAACTATGTTTTGGTTGAATAAATAACATATTTAAAATATGTTTTGGTAGTTAACAAAATATATGTTGTTTTGTACAATATCACACATGAGAGTATATCAAATTATACTTTTGGGAGTATAATAAAATATACAATAAAAATGTGATTTAAGAATTCAATCAGACCTAGTGCATCAAAATACACCTTTGAGACTATAGGGATACCACAAAGGCAATCCCTATTTGGATGGAGAAACAAATTGGTTTCAGACATTCCATGACAACATGAATGGGGTGTCAAATCCTATAGTGCTATATCATACTACCAATCGGTCTGGTGAACAAAATAAGTACTATCCAACAATTAATTTTATACTCTTTGAAAAAATTAGAGTTTAAACCATAAATAATCAGTCGGTTTGTCAAAAGATAAGTACTAATATGTATAATCAATTATACTTTGAAATCGTGAACATAACAAATAGGTACACATGCTTCACCCCAAAACATTGAAAACAGTAAAAGAGGGGACTATGTACTCACTTGAGGGTGCTTAGAAGTCTTGAACAACAACCAAGCAAAGCTAGAGGGAGTACGGAATCAAACGGCACCTAATATAGGTAACAATGTGGTTAATCGGATCCTAAATCGGGAGATAGGATATAATGATGTTCTATAAATCAAATGAGTAATTGAACTCATATGGTATGATTTAATAGAGCTAACATTCTGATTTGAAAGTCTACCTAAGTGCTTTTGACCTGTTTCGACCCATTATGGTAGTATAAGCTACTATAATGCGTCGTTTGCGCAAAACTATGTTTGGATGGTTAACTATGTGCTATGTTAAGTCTTACATGCCCAATTATACCTAAACATGTTACTAAATCAGATTAGATGTCAAAAATATGTTCACATATACACATTATGGATTTATGCTTCAAAAGGGCATTTTGGTCATTTCCTATGGGCATGTGAACCAATTAACGAATAGTTAACCAATCCTATGTGATCATAAGGTATAACCTCAGGGGTTATTCCCTATGCAACTATGATCACTAAGCAAGCTTGGTCGGATCCAAATGATCGACCAAACGGGTCGGGTTTGAAAGTCTAAGCGGCTGTTTAGACCGCTTAACTTACGACCCTAAATAAGCACAAACTAATAGTGACGAGTTAAACATGTCAAAACATGTTTAACTAATTTATAAAACTGATTTGGTATCAAAACAAGGTGTCTTGATACCTAAAAGTAGCTTCGTTACAAAATGCGTGCTAAAACGCATTTTGACCGAAACTTTGACTCGTCACTACACCTAGTTAACGTGGTAATCAGTAGGTATAATCACTAAGGATTATAACCATCGTGATTACAATCACGTTGCAAAGTTCAATTGAACTTTGACTTGACCAATTGATGGTCAAAACCGAAAGTCAAACTGTTGGCCAAACTGTTTGACTTTCTGCACTAACATAAAGAAAAGAATGAAAGAATGCTCACTAAAGGTCCTTGCTATCTTTTCTACAAAGAATAAGCTCCCAAATCAGATGAGAGAGATCCCAAAGCAGATTAGAAAGGAGAATGAGAGGAATGAGCAAATGAATGAGGAAGTTTGGCATCCTATTTATAGTTGTTGTGGATTAATAAGATCAAAACACATGTTTGTGTGGCCAAGAAGCAAGAAATCATGGCCCTACAAGTGTTAGGAACTGATTGGGAACCTTGGTGATCACACAAACTTGGCCTCCACACAAGGAAATTGCAAGGAAAGTCCCTGAATTAGCAACATAATGCTGGAAACATGTTTCTGTCACTGGGCTATTCAGGCGGCCCGCGTAGGCTATGGCCTTAGCTTACGCGGCCCGTGTGGCCATCTTTGGCAGAATTGCACAATTGGTCCCTGAACTTGATTTGAGCTCATTTCAGCCCCTTTTGACCCCCGTTACGCCATTTTCAAGGCTCTATAAGGTCAATAAGGTTTATAGGATTTTAAATGTGTTCGGAAAACTCTCGGATGTCGGCTCGTTTGGTCGTACGGTCGCGTTGTTCGTTAAATTACGACGAAACTCAAACGGACGCGAAAACAAACCAAATTAAGCTATGAATGAAATTTTTGCATGCCGATCACTAAAATAAAAATATTTTAGTGTGTACAAAAATTTTGGATGTCCAGATGTGGTCAGAACGTAAGATATGCGCGAAAATGCAAACTCATGCCATTTTTGACACTTTTAGTCCCTGTAAGATCAAATAAGCATATTTTCGCACACCGAACCACTCAAAGCTTATTTCTAAGCTATGTTTAGGTTATATATGGTATGTTTATCTTATGATCATATTCCGGACTGTACGTTGCCTTACGAAACGACAGACTTTTGCAGTTTGACGCAAATAGTCCCTGTGAGCGAATAAACTTGTTTTCGGCATACCAAACCCTTCAAAACTTATTTATAAGTTATGTAAAGGTTATTTAAGGTATGTTAAGCCTATTTTGCTATTCCAGAGTGTTTGTTGCATTAAACTGGTTGTATTTACGCATTAGATTGCGTATAACCTTCCAGAAAGCGATTTAAGGCTCGAAATCGATCAAGAATTTATATGTGCAAACGATACACATATTTATACAAATCCCAAGTATGAAATAGAATATTTCATTGGTTTGGTATTTGTATGATGGTTGAAGTGACACAGATGTCACAGTCTCCCCTACTTTAGGAAATTTCGTCCCGAAATTTAATTTAAGAGGAAACTTGTGAAGACAACTGTGATTGTTTCGCTTTCGAATGAATCCATCGAACCCTAAGTAAAACTCTGGGTCATGTTTGGATTCTTAGCGAAATTGTCAACTATCAATGAGAAGTCCTTGTAGTAACAAAACATGGAGTTTCGAACTACGGACAGAGGAACGTTTCTTATGAAGACTATCATAGGAAACTTGTGTGTGTCCAAAATCAGAGTCGGAGAGTGTAAGATAAAATGACATTGATCGAGGTCCAGGACTTCTAGTAACTTAAATAACACTACGTTCGTAACGTAATTAGGAACACTTATATATAGGAAGTACCAGCGGCGTATCCACCAAGCCCTTTTTACATTGTTCCCGTTTCGTTATTCTCATCACTATAGGTCTTAACTGTAACACCTCGAAAATTTACGTCCTATAATGTCTTGACACGTGTCATAACCTTTGAACGTGTGAAAGAATGTTCTTGAAGGACTAAAGTTGACAAACAATGAAACTGTGTAAATATAAGGGTTCAAAGTGTCAACAATGAATAAATATACTTTACAATAACCCTACATGATGTTTATAACCTTAAACGAATGGATCATGGATCATACGAAGTGAATTGTGAAAGAAAGTGAGAGATTACAAACTACAGGGGTTAAATGTGTCAACATGTTAAAGATATACCTCTGAGTGACCTTATAGCAAACCCGAAGCCTTGTAACGAGTAATTATGCTCACTAGGGACACTTGGGGTGATCCCATAACACTTGTAGACTTGGTGTGGCATGATCTTGATCAATCAAACCCACTAGATAAGAACCCACTTTGTGCAAACTTTTGATCATTCAATCTCAATCATCTTCTGGTCATTTCTGGAGCACAAGGACCATCCTCAAGCATTCCAAATCGTTCATAGGACTTGTGTAAGTGTCCTCAACCTTCCTTGTTTAAGTTTTGCTTAGTTTATAGCCTAGAAGTCAAACCGTCGTAATTACGGTTTGACTTGACGATAAATCATAAACGGTCCAGAGTTTTGTCGAAATGAAAGTTGTTACAAGTTGGTAATATTGTGGACAATTAACCCTTAAAAGGGAACCCTTTGATTCCCGATCTAACTATGTCGTTTGTCGAGTCAAACTTTTTCCGAAAAAGTCAACGGAACCATTAAACATGTAATTAACGATACAGAAGGCGTGTAATCTGTTGTAACATGTACATAACTTGAAAACAAGTATAATAACTTGTCTAAGCTTGTTTGAATCGACAAATCTCTGTTTTGAACCGATTCGGAGCCGAAAGTCGCGTAGTTTGACTTTCTGCTTTGACTTCGATTCTGACCCGGTTTTGATAGGTTTAGACATGCCTTAAAGTTCCATTAGGACCTTGTTACATGTAAGTATAATCCTCTGCGTTTATACTACCCGAATCCTTAACTATCAGACGTTTCCGATAAATGCCTAAATAATGACCATAATGCCCTTTTGACCGTAGAACGAGATTTTTGAAGATGTGAAAGTACAAAAGTCTTTGTTACCGATTATTGAACATGTCTGTAAATTTTCACGTCAATCGGAAGTCTAGATTAGGAGTTATGCTTAATGACGTAATTATAAACACTTTTATTAATTAAACGACGTCATTAGCATAAAGCCTATCTAAACCAAATTTTTGACACCAAACCTTTTACCCACTGATGTTAAATAATATTTTAGGATTTTTGAAGATTTTTAATTATTTTTAAACTGATCATAAGCTAGGTTTATTGCCTTAATTCGGTAAATACCGAATATGCCCTTTTCGGGTATAAAATGAGTTTTACAAGTTCTTTTGCTACAAATCCAATTGCTACTGATTTTAAATAATAAATAAAGTGTTTTGAGCCTATTTAAATGATCAGAAAACTTAGAATCCTATTTTAAACCGTACGTCGCTTAAAACGGCTTTATACGCGTAGTTTGAGTTTAAAACCATTTTGTTTCATAAGACTTAACATCAAATGTTATAACCTGTTAAAATAAATTATTTTCCTGATTTATTCAGACCCAAATCACAGGAGTTGAATTAATCCCTTTTTATAATCTTTAAAATGACCAAAATACCCCTTCGGGGCTTAGTTATAGATTAAACTCGTTTTGGGCATAATGGAAGGTATCCTACTGATATCACAACATATTTAAGGCATGTTAACTTAGGAAACCTGTTTAGGACTCTTATGGTTACCAGTTACGCTTCATACGCGTTCGGTTCGGTTTATGTAACTAGTTTACATAAATTAGCCGAAACGGGTCAAACCTTATCGGTTTTTTCTCAAAATCCAGAATGTGTATAATATACCCATATTATACAAGTCTTCGAACTTGTTGGGTCTAAATCACATTCTATTCCGGTCTTCGCCTTATCATGCGTTTGAACCGTATCTTCCTTTTGAAAGCTAATCGGTCTAAGTCAAGGCTTAATTCAAAGACCCGTTAGGATTCTAATAGGTTATTAAAAACCTTCGTTCCAGATTTAGGAGCCCAGTAAAAGCTACCTGTACTTGCTAATTTGATACGGCTGGGATTGAATTTATATTTAGCTCAGGTAAATACTTTTAACTTATTTTCCCTATACGGGCTTGGGGTACGGTATATAAAATACCGCTTGGTCGGGCATTGAATCTTTAATTGTATGGTGGTTAAAGTATTGAGATGTTCCGTTTAATTTGTTTTGTTTGCTTAAAGCCTTTGGGGGTTAATGACCGTTGTCCCGGATATCCCTGGCATCATTTTACGAAATGGCCACGACCTTAGCACACAGGTGTAGGCGTACACCTGTCAGTGTCTCATAATTAAAGTGGTGTGTCCATTAATCTTTAACCCGGCTCGATCCGGGCTACTAAACGCATAAGAAACATGTAAATCCTGTACAAGTTTATATATTTAAATAAGTAACCCAAGTTATAAAATATTATTTGTGCCATGTGCATTCAAATCAATCATTTTAAAAACCTTTTCAAATGAGTCGGTTGATTGTATTTACCAGTGTAAACTAACGTATTTTCCCAAAAAAGGCTAAGTGCAGGTACTAATCGGAATTGGCTGGCTACTCCTAGCATCAATAAAGAGTTTCGCAAGCTTAGATGCCTAAAGTCTGTTGAACAGTGTTATTTTATTTTCGATCCGCTTGTGGATCCCTTACTTCCGTTGTAATATTGTGATGATACATTATTTCGGATTATAATATATTTATCCTTTTGCTTCCGCTGTGCATTTATATATTGTGTTGTTTGACTATGATGTTGCCAACCACATCACGTTACTCCCCTACCGGGCCCACCGGTAAAGTGTGGAAATATTGGGGTGTGACAGGTTGGTATCAGAGCCAACATTGAGTGAATTAAACACTAGCTTTTTGTGTTTAATCTCAATGACACAATTGCACATTCCTAAACCTTCTGAGTCTAGACTTAACATAGGAATATTCTCAATCCTCATCTGGAAATCTTGCTTCCAATTTTTATATAGTAGATACGTCGCCAAGAGAAGAAGCCGTAATAGGGATTCTCCACACCCGGAGCCTTAAATTGCTGACCTTCGTACAGCGGCTAGGATGAAATGAGCAACCAAGGAGAAAGCATCCAGAAATAAAAACGAAGAAGAAACTCCTTTTGCTGAAGATCGTTTCCTTAAAAGTCCTTATAACGATATTTATCTTTTATTCTCTTCGAGGACAACATTATTCCTTCCAAGTCCCGTTTAGGGCAACCATATACTTGGTTAAGTTTTAAAGGAACGATTATGTTTAAAATGTCATTCCTATATTATAAGATCTACCATTATAATAAAATGGCAAGATGACAGATTCTCAATTTAGGTTCAGATCCTTATTAACATCTCGATTTAAAATTGTTCTGCGTTAATTATAAATTAAGAATCTTAAGTGTGAAACCTAGCCTTCGGGTCAACTATAAGACCGGGCCAAGATGGTAAGACCTGTTAAAAAGATTCAAATCATAAATTAAGAATCTTGAGAGTGAAACCTAGCCTGCGGGTCAATTATAAAACCGGGCCAAGATGGTAAGACCTGTTTAAAAGATTCAAATCCCTGTTAACATCTTAAAACATGTTAACACTCCCGACAGACGTGATTCGTTGGAAATCACACACGTTATTAAGGATTCTTCAAAAGATTCCTAACCCAGTATAATGATCTCTGAATCCTGGGTTTACATCTTCAATTAAGATGATCATATTTTAACCATACGTGGTAATATAGTGCCTACGGGCCTTGCTCATTTCTACATGAGCCAAAATACAGTGGTAGCTATGACTCCCTGTCAGAAAAAGTTAATGAACTAGGTTCAAACCTCAAGGCTTTGATTCTCTGAAATCCTAGCTTATAATTTATAAATGTCCTTGTGACTAGGCCATTTGTGCCATTAATTAACTTGTAAATCAGGATTTATGATAGAAATCCGGAATAAAATAAATATCATTCCTTTCCTGCCAGTATAATTATTAAAAGAGAATCTTAAAAGGTTTGACCTAGCTTGAATGTCATTAAAGACCTAGCTAAGATGGTAAAATCTGTTTAAAAAAAAAGATTCAGATCCTTGTTAACATCTGAAAATGTGTTAACACTCCTGATAACAGTGATGTGATAAAATCACACTTGTCACCCTTATATTAGGAATTTTCCCAATCCCTTATTTAGCGTAAGTGATCAAAAGGAATCTTGGCTGGTAGACGTCGAAAATGATGTGCGCATCAAAACATCCATTTGGGATGTATACCTACGGGAAAAGGTGTATACATGAAAAGATAGTTTTTATTTCATAAATTCTTGTCAAGACAATGAACTATGAAATTTTCCGATCCAAAGGAATCATCGATTATGTTTTAGATTTTTCCCTAGTGACAAGGCCCAGTGCCATCAAGAGTCCTTGGGAACAAGCTTTTGTGCTATATAAAATGTCTGTACGACATTGACAGTCGTGATTTATGTCCCCTGTCTAATAAATATGAAGGATTATATTATGTTTATACGCCAAAGATGGTTTATTTAAAAACCTAGGCAAAACATAATCAAACAATTTAAATACTATCTATTCGCCTATATGGTTTATTTGTACCATGGCTATTTAATCATCAAATTCGACAATTCACTATAATTAAGCCAATTATTACTACTTGGTTTGTAGCCTTCAAAGCTTCACCATGGCTGACTCCTCAGAAGCCCAAAATCGTTTAGTTGATCAGAATGATGAAGTAAGACTGAACTTAACAAGAACCGAGTTACAGGCTATGTTAAATACGGCCATAAATAACGTTGTGGATCGCGTGCTGAGGGATCACAAACGAAAGGGCAATGATACCCCAATTCAAGGTTGTAAAAAGGGTAAGACCGGTTCAAACTATAACCAGTCCAAGCCAAAGGAGGCAAAACCCGAATGTAAAACCTGCAAAAGAAAACACTGGGGCCAGTGTCGATCAAACCAAAAGATAAAGCAATGTGGCATCTGTAAAAAGACAGGCCACCAGTCCCACGAATGTAGGGACATAAAGAATGCAAACTGTTTCAGCTGTGGCGAAAAAGGCCACATCAGTACCAATTGCCCTAAGGCTGCCAAGGGAGAAGCAACTAAGTCTGGGAAGGATTTAAAGGACAACCAGCAGTCATGTGAAAAACCCAGATGCAAAATCTGCAAGAAACGACACTTCGGGAAGTGCAGGTATGGATCGAACTCGCATACACCGACGAGAAATTTTGCATGTGGGATATGCAAGTCCAAGGGGCATAAGACCTTTGACTGTAAGAAGATGGAGGACGCAACCTGCTATGGTTGCAATGAAAGAGGGCACATTAAGACCAACTGCCCAAAATACGCTAAAAAGCTTGAGGAAGTTAAGAAGACCAAAACCGAAAACTCCCAAATGGATACTCAAGAAGCTATCCAAGATGACAAGGTCACAACAGGTACTTTCTATATCAATAACGCTCATGTTAGAGTATTATTTAATTCAGGTTCAGATAAGTCTCTCATAGACAATAGATATTGTAAATCATTAAATCTGCCTGTTAAAAACTCTAAGCGTTAAGTATGAAGTAAAATTGACCGATAATACCTCAGAGACTGCTCCAGCAATATTAAATGGATGTTTTATATCCATTAGGAATTACCCTTCTCCGCTGTCCTTGTTTCGTTAATAAGAGGACTCGATATAATAATAAAAAATCGATGGTTTGTCTTGAAAATCAAGCCCATATTGTGGGTGATAAGAAGCAATTAATTATCAAGACTCCTTATGAGACAACCCTCATAATTACATGCATCCGTGCGATTAATTAATATTAAACATAAAAAAAATGGTGGAATTGGCCGTCCCCGGAATCGAACCTGGGTCTAGGCCGCACCCTTTCGCGCGCCTAGCCAACCGAGCTAGGTGCCTAGTTTGTGAAATTTCCATTTTGATTAAATATAAGCACACGTACAATAATTTCCTTACTTCTTACTACAATCACCTACTTATCCTTCTTAGGTTGACTAAGCACTTGGTGAATTCGGTATTTAATACCAAAACTTCGAGTATGGAAAAACTCAGAAAGAGATTTCAATAATAGAAAGGGGGCCATCGATTTCAAGAAAATTAATGGATGAAGTAGAAACCATGAGGTATATCAGCGGTTCTGCTGGAAAGAACCTGGTAAAGCATACATCACAGTCATTTGATGACAATACCCTAAATTAGTGAGGACATTAAGGAAATCCTCAAGAAAGATCATATTATACATTGTGGAATGGTCCAAGTTTTAAGGACCTTATTAGAAAAACCAAGTATCCGTTTCGCAAAAAAGGAAAAGACAGAATAAGAATTTTCTGACTCTCGCCATAAAAGTTATAGACTGTCGACAGTATGTCGCAAAAGTTTAATACATTGGCTGAGATAGTACCCTATTAAAGCACATAATTATTAGTAGTTAGCATTGGCAATAAGAGGGCACACTAAGGTTTCAAAACCTACTCATTAAAAATCCATTATGGATCTACCTCAGCTACCCACGTTATAATGATTAAGAAGTAAGCAGTCAAAGCTGAGACTGCCTAAAGTTATCTAAGATTTTACAGCTAAGTTTAGAAGGATTAATAATGGAGGCGTTTAACCCTCCTGTTGAATAATTAGAGACAACTCACATTAGGAATTTCACCAGATAAACCCTTATTTGTGAATTTATTGCTATAAATTAAAGGTGGTTTCGGGTGCTGTTAAGTCTCTCACAAGATCATAAACTTAGCAAACTTTTAGAAATTTTCCCGTAAGAACTCCAGATATTAAGCGTAAGATAAAACCTACCTGCGAAATCATAAGAACCATTTTTCTGTTCTTGTCAAAAACCTTTGGGCTTAAAAGTTTAGAAGTGTCTTCTCTCTCTAAGAGAAAATGCGTCAGCATATATAGTGATATATCTTTAATCTCTATCGATTCCGAATCCCAGAAGGTATGATAAAAGCGCTATATGAAGATTGGTGTATCTTAATAAGTCCCATAGATTGTTTCCATGCCTGATCAGTATGGAGGTTTAATGCATGGGACCACAAAGATATTCCGAGAGGTCATATGGTACTAAAGTCAACTAATGGTATTCAGAGGAGATATCCTGAATGGAATTGTCCAAGTAAATGTTCCAGACCGAGGAACTCGTGGACTCATATCGTAAATGTGTCACTTAATTGACACAAACAATGATGGATGAAGTGGAGCCAGAGATTAGTAAAAATCTCTGTAACCTCCTGGTACCTTGATTTTCTTCTCCTAATATTACCTTGTTACCCCTGTAAGGCAGGTAGAGTTAAGGTTTAAATTCCGTTTAAGGCTATGTTATTATGAAATCTCCAAAATGGCTACTACTATTATTGGGAGAATCGAAACCCTGATTAACCAAATTTTTTTAAGGGTTCATATAGTCTAACTCAATATCCTGAGAATACAGGATAGTCCATGATGAAAGACGGTTCATTTTGCTTATGCATTATTTACCGCAACCCTAATTAGGCAACGATTAAGAATTTGCCATCAACTGCCAGGTTCGTCGATCTGTTCGACTAACGGCAAGGATTAGCTATTCCCTAAACATTAGCTAAGCAGTGGTTGGAATAACCATCTCACCTTAAAATAAGCTTTTCTATAATAATTGATATGTAAGTATTAAGGCTACTCCTTTGGAGACCTTGTATAGATGGAATGTTAAATACCTATTGTTAGATAGAGAATTGGTAAGTCCAATTATCAAGATCTGAAAGTTGCATGGGAGACAACAAATAAGATCATACAAATCCATAATCGATTATAGGTTGCCAGTATACGGCAAGAAATCAAGGAGTTATGAAAATAGCAAACTTCCTAAGTTCTTGTTAAGGAATATGGTTTAACAAAAGATATCACCCAAGAAGGGTGTACCAAATTTGTGAAATTATCAGGCTAGTTAAGCTCTGAATATATGGAAATCATTCGAAGGAAATCGAATGTATCAAGATCAAGTAGCTTGTAAGCTAAAACCTACTTAAGGAGTTTGACGGAGCTCGCAATACATTGCACACTAGTGACTGAAGGATGTGTTCCGCCAATAAGTCAAGAAGCACTATCATATAATGATATGCAGAATTATGATATGATGAGCATCCTGTATCAATTGAGGATCGACAGGTCAAGAAGCTCCAAAAGGATACATACGCCTAATATAAGAGCCACTTTGTGAGCTTGGAAAGACTCCAGATATGCTATAAAAGTTAAGTCCCTTATGCGACAAAGAGTACTTCCAGCATTCTAACAAATCTCGAGGTCGAGATTTCTTTTAAGGGGGTGAGGATGTAACACCTCGAAAATTTACGTCCTATAATGTCTTGACACGTGTCATAACCTTTGAACGTGTGAAAGAATGTTCTTGAAGGACTAAAGATGACAAACAATGAAACTGTGTAAATATAAGGGTTCAAAGTGTCAACAATGAATAAATATACTTTACAATAACCCTACATGATGTTTATAACCTTAAACGAATGGATCATGGATCATACGAAGCGAATTGTTAAAGAAAGTGAGAGATTACAAACTACAGGGGTTAAATGTGTCAACATGTTAAAGATATACCTCTGAGTGACCTTATAGCAAACCTAAAGCCTTGTAACGAGTAATTATGCTCACTAGAATGCACCATAAAAATTTCACCAAGTTTCATTGCCGTATGATAAAGTTGTGATAAAATTCGTGTGTGAGGGTTAGAATCGTCAACATTG